>JAOBBB020327338.1:0-10492 GCA_025331005.2 Zoanthus gigantus | reverse complement strand
TAAGGATAAGGATAAGGATAAGGATAAGGATAAGGATAAGGATAAGGATAAGGATAAGGATAAGGAAAAGGATAAGGGTAAGGATAAGGGTAAGGATAAGGATAAGGATAAGGATAAGGATAAGGATAAAGATAAGGATAAGGATAAGGATAAGGATAAGGATAAGGATAAGGATAAGAAACCACAGCTATGCCACGAACACTTATTGGGTATAGATCACTCACGATGTTTTCATTTTACGGTTATATTTCTTTCCTTGATTACCTGATAGAAGTGCTTAACACAAATTTTTTTTAAAACCAACTGATGTGTGAACTTGGAGTACAAATACGAAAGAAAAAGTACAAGGGAATAAGCAACCAGTGGCTAAGTATATAAAGCAGATTGTACAGAAAAAAAGGTTTTCTAACATACGTTTTTGTTCTTACTTATAAAGCTTCGGTCGCCGGCGAGTAGTAATACGGAAAGGACATTTGGCCCAGAGGTTCTATTTCATCTTCAGCGGTTCTGTGTGCGTGACGCTTGATGAAGATGACTACGCCGCATTTAACCAGCCAGAAGATAATGATAAGTCCGTCTTGAAGAAAGGAGACCATTTTGGAGTGAGTAAACGTTCACGCATGCGTAACGCTCTTATTGTACAGACAAACTCTTGCTGACGTCATTGTTGGCAATCTTTATTAGCAAACAAATTTAGGTAGCGAATAAACACTTAAACAAGATTTTAGTTGTTTGAAAAGGCTTGTCATGCGAAAAAAAAATGATTAAACGTTTGTATCTACATGTAAGTTTCTTAGAAGATATCGCGGTTTCAAATAACCAAAACAACTTGATACTGAAAAGTACCTATCGGGGTTTTACAAAAATTGTAGAGCTCATTAGCGTATTTGCCATCATGTTAAAATCCCATTTCCCTGTTAAGAATCCCAACTGGTTGGAGGCAAACCAGGTAGCTATTTACAAAGCGTGGTGAATTTGGCCTTGGGATCAACGAGAACAAATCCATTCGGTAGTCCGAGTCGGGGAATCGAACCCAGGCCTTCCGTATTCAAATCTCCAACTGTTGACCACTAAGCCACGCTGCCTTCTTTTCTCCATTACACGAAGGATCAACATTTTTTACTATTCTCATTATTCATGGCTTGGGGATAACTGAAATCATAGGAGAGTCAAAAACGTTTAGGGTGTAGAAAAGGGGGGAAGTTACGAGAGTTTGAAGGGTGTTGCAGGGGGGTTATAAGGATTTTTAGTTTTAAACACGAAATTTACTTTTAAAAACAGTGATAAAGACCAAAATTCTCGATATTTCTGGATTTGACAAAATTTACTGTAGTTAACCAAATACTACCATAAAATTAAGATTACTTTCGTTGTGTTTTACTGACGTCTATAATGTCCATTTAATGAATGGATTGTATTCTTTAGTGGTGGCGTCGTGAAAAGGGAAGGGGGAGGGGGTCATCAAAAATTTGCTGTTCTTTTTGGAGAGGCCGTTAAGTTTATTGCTGTCTTCCAGGGGGGTCATGTAAAAATTGAAAGTGGGCTGTATATAAAACATCGACCAGCATCCCTCCCCCCTCCACCTAAGCCATAATTTGCATTCAATGCTTTACAAACGTTATTTTTAGAACTACTCAACGGTCATTTCGTCCAAAAATAAGCTTAAAGTTTCCATTTTTTCTTAATGATGAGTTGAATACCTTTGTTTTTAGGCTTGATTCTCCGTAAGAAGAAATTTACATCTCTTTTCTTGCTCACTGCAGGAACTGGCTTTTATCCGAAATCTTAACCGTGCTGCTACTATTGTGTGTCTAGAGGAAACCGAACTGCTGTCAGTGGAAAAGGAAGATTTTTTCAAGTCTGGAATTGACAGAAGTTTTCGGAAAGAAATGGAGGATAGAGTTAACTTTTTGTGGTAAATATAAAACGTCCGTCAGCGAAGCAGCAACTAGAAGATGTACTCTTAGAGTTTTCTTTTTAAAAGTTGATGTTGATTTAGATTGAACAAATTTAAACTCTGAAAGTTGATTAACAATCGCTTAACTTTTAGTCGAACAAATACCCCACGCTTTCTACATTTTTTCGCTCCATGTAAGGTAATCCATGACAGTCTTAGATTCTGGATTCCATGATGTAGACTCCGGATCTACGCGGTACTGGATTTATGATTCCACCTTAGTGGATTCCGGATTCCAAAAGATATGTTTTCCGGGATTCTTGAACTGGATTCCGGATTCCAAAGAGTAGGATTCCGGATTCCACTAGCAAATAGGTTCTTGATTCCGGATTCTACTAGCATATGCTTCCTGGATTCCAGAATACTTCGGATTACTTTAAATGGGGTAATTTTTTTGTTCCTTTCCCAAAAATGATAATTGAAAGGTAACACACATGTAGATATAATATCAAAAAATATAAAGACCAACAAACATCGACGTAGCATGAATGTAAGTGTTTTCTTTTTTTTCAAATTTCTTTTAAAGTTTCTTCCTTATTTGAACATCCGAGGGCTTTAGTTGTTTGTTAACTGATTGCTTATGCTTAGTGTATGAAGTGAGTTAGAGAATTAATATATTTAGGGTATTATAGAAAGAAACTAGAGTAGAAATGACAACCAAAGCGTGGGGGATTTGTCAACAAATGAATTGAGATTTTGTTTTTAAAAGCGAATTTTATCTTCAAAGCGATCCTTTTTGAGTTAGTGTAATAAAAACATTTAAAAAGTTTTACTATAATTTCGAAGAGACTGACGAGTTAATTTAGTTAACAAAAATGCAGTGTGTTGATAACGGAATTAAGCAACCTATTGCACACAGTTAAATGCAAGGTTCCAAATTCACAAAAAAACCTATCCTATCTGAATGTTACGAATACTAATGTAGTTTCAGCATCAAATAATTAGCCAATGTTTTGTTAGTATCCTTATTTATTAATATTAGTTCAGATATGAATGAAATTTTTATTTAAATTGTCTGTATCTTTTATTGCGTTAAAAACACACATTTGTTGTTTATGAAAGCTCAAGACCCATTCTTTCTTCTTGGCCTGAGGACACAGTTCGTAGGATAGCACAGGAGAGTAAATTGCAGGATTACCATAGCGACGAGGTTGTTGTAAGAGATTCAACAGCGTCACCCTGGCTAGTGTTCATTGTTAAGGTAGGATGGGGGAAGGGATTCATAGTTAAGGTAAAGATGATGGAAGAGCTCCATTGTTAAGGTAAAGATGATGGAAGAGATTCATTGTTAAGGTAAAGATGATGGACGAGATTCATTGTTAAGGTAAAGATGATGGAAGGGATTCATTGTTAAGGTAAAGATGATGGAAGGGATTCATTGTTAAGGTAAAGATGATGGAAGAGATTCATTGTTAAGGTTAGGATAAGGAGGATACAGTGTTATGGAAAAGATGGAGAGGATTCGTTGTTAAGGTAAGGATTGGGAGGATTCATTGTGAAGGGTTGAGTAGGGTTAGCAGCATGTACCCTCACTAAAATGTTTTGTTTTTAATTGTTCCAAATTATAAATTCTGATATTTTTGTTTTAACTCCCAATGTCCACCATTTTTCTCATATTGTACAAGTTATCCTACATATCTTCAGGTCTTGCTATAAAAGACTCGTTTTTATTCCAAATATACTGTTACTCATAGCATGCGCTATCGTTCACCGTCAATTTTAGTAACACTTTACTCCGTTTATTAATAGCTTGTGTTATTAAAAGTTCCAGATGACGTTTTGTTTTCATATGTTTGTTTCTGTCATTACAACCGACTGTATGGGCTGAGAAATTATATACGACAATTTGATCATAAATTAAGGAATGCCTTGAGACGTTTTTGATAAGTAAATCATTATTACTTTGTTACTTTGATTTCGTCTTTCCAGGGCCAAGCAGATGTCCTAAGACTCTTGGATCTTAGCAGTTGCAAAGAATACGCCAAACACTGTCAGAAATATAGAAAAAGGGCAATAGAAGTACCTACAGAACGATGTATCAGCCCATCCAACCGAATATCTCCAAGCTCAATTACTTCTTATGGTTTTTCCCGATCCCAGCACACAGACAAGAATGAAGATAGTACGAACATTATTCCATCTACCGCATCCGAGAGTCGAATTCTTACAAAACAAAGCCGAGAAGTAAGGGATAAAGTCGCTTATCACTCAAGAACTAAGTCGGCAGTTCCAGTTTTAGCTCAAAAAACAAAACCTTTAATTCACTTTTTAAGAGCTGGAAAATGCAAAAGGGAGCATGCTACATTTGACAATCAGAAAGGGAATAGCAGAAACAGAAATAGTGACCCTGTGCAGTCGGAGAGAGTACCAATTGAGCTAATAAAGGAAGACCCCAAGGTCGAGCAAGTAGTTAATTGTCATGATCAAACACCCGAATCATACCAGGGCGAATGCAGACCTGATGAAACTGGTGTTGGGGTTTACATGAGGCTTGACAGGCTTGAACCTGGCGATTGTTTTGTAAGTGAAAAGTTTTCTAAGCCAGTCGTTGAACGTGGTTAAATCAGCTCAAGGTTAAAAAGTTTGATCATCAACGTAGGGAAAGCACAAGGTTTCGAGCGCTAGCCCTTCGTTGGAGCAACATTGTTCATATTTTTTAAAGGCTAACTTTACGGTGCGCGCCTTTTTTTATTATGTTGATTCAAGAGTTTGGCTAACGCTCAGTTCACTTATTGCACTCAGTTCAAATACACGTCAAGTTCAGACTTTCACACCAGCAAAATATGCAAATTTATTCAACTGTGAACTCGAGAATGCACGAGGATTTTCGGCGTAAAACTGTTCGAGTAGTTTGTTTAGTTTGACTGGCTTGTGTTCCTCAATTTTGTTGGCGACATTTTTCTCTTGGCACCATGTTTTCCACACATTAAGCCAGGACGAAGTGCTCTTAATCTTGTTCGGATTCTTTGAACAATTTTTAGGTTGTTCAGATCCTTGTTTACTGAAAACTCCGGCCATTATTTTCTCCGCGTTAATTTCCAATATTTTGCCAAAATATTGCTATCGAAACTACTCTAATCTGATTGGTTCTGGATGATTTTTGTTGTTCCTTAGGCAATCAGAATCACTTTGTAATTTGCACTGATGTTACAACTTTCAACTGTGTTACACATATTTGCACTCAGGTTACACGAAAGTTGCATTCTTCTTTTAGCCAATCAGAATCAAGTAATTTTTTCATGTATATTATTAATGCCAGATCAATCGTGATCCTACTTACCGCTCTGTATTTTGTACAAGATCTTTTTGCATTACAGTCTAGGTACATGTTTGTATGAATTAGACATAAAACAGTAAACCTTGATGAATTAATTCCCGAGCTTTATTCGGTAAAACTGCTACTTTTTTGGTCGGCTTAATTTTTCTCAAGTACAAAGCCAAATTCCTTTAACACCTTTTCTTTTTTATTGTCTTTACTAAATGATCAACATTTCTGTTAATTTATTGGTACAGGGGAGCTTTAGGTTAGCTTCGTATTGCCTTTGTTGGGTTTTAGGCGGGGAGTAGGAGAGTTTGAACAAGAAATTTTTTTTTTCGTTTTGAGAACTTTAGCTTTAGATCTTACTCTTATTCATTATTCATTCATTTATTCATTCATTCATTCATTCATTCATTCGTTCGTTCACTCATTCATGTTATTCATCACTCATCTATTCATTCATTCGTTGATTCATTCATTTATTCATTCACGGACTTAAAACCAAGTTAAATGCGGAAATGTTATAGTGGCAACACTTTACCATTTTAACAAAATATTTTGTTTGAAAGGGACTTTGGTCATTGGGTGATTTTGAGAAACGAAGGGGAAGAAAAAGACGCTTTCACCTCCTGAGTCTGGGCTGCGAAGTAATAAAAGTTTCCAAAGAAATGTTTTACAAACATTCCGATGAGTCAACTATGGAGAGACTTAAGGAATATGTGAAAGTTTACCCGAGTGACTCTGCGCTTTGTAATACGTACTTGAAACTAAGTGACTGGAAAACATACAGAGAAGAACTTGTTGAAAATTTAGTTGTCAATAACCTTGCTAGAATGGAGACCGCTAAAGGATCTGCGCGTGGGCACCTTGTGAGACAATCACCAGTTCCCCCGCCATTGTGTACGGTGAAACCATGGCAACAGTCAAATCATAAGTGGGAATATTTTCCTAACGTAGGATGGGCTGCATCTCAAGTGGCGACGCCGGCTGTAGAAGGTAAGAAAGAAAAGGGAACAAACAACAAGAAGATGTTTTTAACTATAATAAAGAGTTACAAGACTAGGAGCTTGTATGCGAAATAGGTAGATGCTAATCGAAGATGACAAACATTGTAGGAAAGGAATACACCACGCGTAGCTTATACTGCCTACTGAATACAAAACACTCATGCCATTGAAGATATTACAATTTATATTACAAGTGTGTCAAAAAATATTCCACTGATTACCTTTGCAGTATTTAATGTTAAGTTTTGCCATAATTGCCTAAACATTTGGTTTATTGCAAACATGAAATATAACAGCTTTACATGTCATGCATGGGGAATTTTGGTAATGCCGTGCAACGCAACGTTCATATATCCATGAAAACTGCACTGTGCTTTACTCAGGCGGGAAACAGAAAAGTCCAAAACTCAACCCAAGTAACTATAGTATGACTTGCGCGCAATTTCAGAAATGTTTTGGGGACTCAACTCATTTTCGTCACGATGAATACGTTAATGTTCCATGTGTTTGGTGTTATTTATAAAATAATTTTGATAGTACGTTGGTTTTGATTGGTCCGCAAATGTGTTTTCATAGCGCTATGAAGCACGCGCGAAAATTATTTGAGCGATATGATTGGCTGTCTCCAAGTTGTGAGAATTTTCAAGTCCGTGAAAGAAATAGAATTATACATACGTGCTTCGTTTATCGTCAATCTCTAGTTAAGTAGTAAAATAGTAATTTTATAAAAGAAATAAAACATGTTCTCCATGCTTTCAAAGCATGGTGAAAGCGTCTCGGACTTTCACTGATCTGCTCTCGAATTCTCCCAAACGCTCGCTTCGGTTTAACCAGACTTGGAAGACACGGAGATCATGTTTTACTTGTGACGTGTTAAATCTGTTCAACTAGGACTCTTAGTATTATTTTAAGAATATGATATTCTTAAAATCTACATAATGTCAGCAGATATATGGTAAACTTAAGCATAACAAAAAAACTAAATCTGCATGATGAATTTTGTAGATTACGCCATTTTCAGTACATTTAATAGAGCACGATCGAGACACTATTCGCTTCAAACGACAGCTCCATAGATCAGAGACCTCTCGAGTCACGGTCCAGAATTGAAATCAGTGCATTATACATTTTGGGTGTCTCACTTGTTAGAACAATTAAAAATAACATATATTAGGTAACATATTGTTCTATGTGTTTACCAAAGTGGAACTACTAATATCACGCCCGATATACTCTCTTTGAAATTAACCGTTTGCATTCTCTCGTTTTGTTTAAAACATTTTAACTGAAAACAAAGAGCTAACGCCATTCGTCACTGATCTATGCTACCGGCAAAAACAGGAGGCAAGTTTCATTTACAGTCGCAGTGCAATTTTATTTTTCTGTACAAGAAATTATGAACATAGTTTTTTAGTAAACAAATTGAGCTTTGTTTGACGTCCGTTTACCAGTGGACGGGAAATAATCCAGAAAAAAATCATTGATTTAGGGCAGATGATCTTTCAACTTCCCCTCCCCCCTTCAACGATTTATTTGACTCTTCTTTTGGCCATCTTTCGCACTTGTCCAACATGTGTGGCGTCGTTATTTTAGAGTTTTACTCCTCATAAAACCGGCACTTTCGCGGGCGAGTTTAAATTTGAAAATGATTGTAACCTTTTTTAGTAAAACGTACTTTCTATTGGCGTACCAGTGGCTTATAAGGGCAACATTTGGAGAATTCGGGTTGAAATTGCATTCTTTTCTGCCATCTAAAAATTTACCTCTTATGGTAACAAAAAGACGTTCAAAATAACTACAAGATCGGAACTCAGATGGGGTACATTAATTGTAAAAAGATTCAAAAGTTGATAAAGTATTTATGCGAAAATACAACATTACGGCTAATATTTGTAAAAAGAAGATCGAGAGTAATGAATCAAACTGTATAGACGTTTGATCAGTAAAATAATTAGAAATATTTACAACCGTGAACTCAGATATGGATAAAACAAAAAGTTAATAACTGCTTTTAAAATATGTTGAGTTGAAAAGTTTTAGAAGTTCAAATTAGTATAAAATAATGTTTCCTAGTTTGGTAATATTTTAAAAAAACATCAATTTATCTGCTATCTGTTTACAAGTGTGTGAAATCACAACCCAACACATGAACAAGGTATGTTGAGTAACATGTTTTTTTAATACCACTTAAAAAAAAATTCTAATGAATGGAATTTTTTTTTCTTAAAATTTTATGTAAATAAACACACATGTTTAAAAAGTATAATCGTCATCGTTTCTGTCATTTTAATACTTTGTGTAGATTTAGAGAAAATGTTTACTCGTATGTTGCTTTTCCAGAAAAAAGCTAATTAAAAGGCAGTGCAGAGTTCGTAGAAATTATGCGAAATGCTATTTTATCACGTTCCACTTGACCTAAATTATGAACTTTGTCTTGATGAAAGCTGGAAAGTAAATAAACGAGTTCTTCAAAAACAAGGAAAAACGCAACAGGAAATATTGTAAGTCTCCAATACATTCTCAAATAAAGAGAATTCCATGAGATGAAATGATTGAGAATTGACAAAATGTAAAAACAAGCTGGAGAGTCCTTCAACTTGCACTCTTTTCTCTTTAGCTTGGAGAACAATAAAGACAATTGTATTTTTAAATTGGAGAAAATAACTTCAAAAAATATTTTTGCGTTTTAATCACATTTTTGACTTTTTGTCATAATTTAGACAGCAGAGACAAACAGCTTCCAAAATATTGACAGCTTGATGCGTTCACTGGAGTTATAGATATGTACGTGAAATGAATTTATTATTAAAACTATACAGTTGTTCGTACGCGTGTTTGCGCATTACGGGTCGGCAAATGTCAACAATTTGAATAAAACTTATTCCCTTAGAAAATTTGAAACTACGTAACAGCTCGCAGCGCTGTCTGCAGACCACAATTATCAGGAAAATAGCGCAGCTCCCAAACAATGTTGGAACGATTGAAAACACCCACAAGTCAGTTCCGGTTAAAAAGAATTGCTTTCAGTTTTAATCCACGAAAACACTTAACTACGTCATCAGAACTGATAGGTTTCCCTGTTGACCCAATCAAGGACTATAAATGCGGCTGACTTACTTCACGGCTGCAAAAGAAAAAACGCTCACAAGGTTGTAAAAGCTGCGTAAATGGATTCTTCAGGACCTTGTCTACTCTTTGTCATTGTTCTTAGCCTCTTTCATGGGCTGGCATGTGCAAAGCCAAAAGTTCAGGTAGGTAAAAACTCCATCACATTTTAAAATTTGTTGTAGTTCCTAAATGTTTTATGCATTTAGAATTCATCTAGAATTCATAGTTGCCTTGTAGTTTAACGGCCTTATATCTACTTTAGAATGTTCAAGTGTATAGCTAGCAAAAACGCTTTGCTAGCTATAGCCTATACTACAATTGCGCGGTTAAGAAGTCATTGCCACCTGTTATTTCCCTTGTTCTACTTTTCTTTAATATTGTTAAAATGTTCTGTTTACGTCAATTTATCACATGCCTCTACGATATGGATTTACGATAATTTTTTGTAAAACTTGATACCCATCTACTAAAACGCTCGCGTTTCAAACTAAAATATATTTTTAGCTTAATGACAGATACGCCATAGTTCAGATACAAGTTACAACAGCAGGAAATTTCTGCTTTCTGATTTCTGGGGTTAACGAAAAATATACTTATACATATTTATTTGTAGTTTAGCTGATGCATATTTATTATTTATTTTTTTATCCTTAAGATTGGTACACGTAATGTGGTGCAACTGTCAAAAGAATTGCACTCCAGAACCGGGCGATTTACCGGCTTAAAGTGTTGCATATTACCAAAATATGTTTGTCTTCATGGTTCCGATTGTTGTTCGGGGAAATGTGAACACACGCTTCTACTTGGTAAGAGAATAACGAAACATATACTTGTAAGACAGAATTTGTACTCAAGTTAATTTTAAAAACAGAAACTAGTTTACCTTACTTATAAAACCAACACTTTTAAAAAACTCTAACCGTTTTTTTTTTTTCAGGAACCAAAGTTTGTGCTTAATTAACTCCGAGAATATAGTTGAAAACAAACTATCCAGACCTATTGATTGATATACGGAAGCTGGTCTGTACACAAGAGAAACGGGCAATTTTATTTGCCGAACCTTGCAATAGACCACAATTGACTGTTTTCGCATTTGCAGTAGCTGCTTTCTACAATGACAGCGGACTCAATTTGTACAGTGTTAGCCTCAGTATGAAGTTA
>JAOBBB020327257.1:0-10492 GCA_025331005.2 Zoanthus gigantus | reverse complement strand
AAACGTTAATGTTTTTTTAAATTTTAACCGCGTGAAAACCGTAAAGCGTTTTATAGATTTTTATCTTTTTTATCATATTTGTATATGTGTTAAATTAAATATCATATCATAATTTATATCATAACAAAATTTACCAAACATGTTTTACTTGTATCGTATTTTCTTCATAAAATTCATGAAATAATATAAGCAATAAAGCCCATAAATGGAAGCGTTTGATCTCTCAAGACCTCAACGGGCGCGTTACTTTAATTGTGTAGAGTGACAAAGTTAACTTGTCATTCAACTCATGTAGCAGTAAATAATTGGGACCCTAAACATTTTCATACCATTATGGTTACAGTAATATTTTTACATTTATTTTTGACCGGAAATGCAGTTTCAAAAGTCTCGCGAAAGTTTCCCGCCATTTTGTAGTTGGAGTGCTCCCCCCCCCCCCTTCCTCCTTTCAAAATTTCTGGATCCGCCCCTGACGACGACGACTACGACTACTACTACTACTACTACTACTACTACTGCTATCAACACCACCACTACTACTACTATAAATATATAGTATCACAAAAAAATGTAACAAAAATTTATGACATATTACTTCCATTCCGCCAATTGACACTACACGCAATGTAAAACGGCGGCTTTTCGTTCCGTCCGGTAGGGGATTCACTGCATGAGTATCGCTACTGTCCAAAGTTATTATTGGCCCACTTAACTTTGAACTGTTGACAAATATTTGCTGTACCATCTATACGATCAATGGATTTGGCACATTAAACATATAAAAGTTGTCATACAAAAAAGCTGCTAGTGTAGACGAGCTTTATACAATGTCACAGAAAGCTTGCACCCTGGATAAGCGGATTATTTCAGCATTTCGCTTGTACGTGATAATATAATCTGTTGTCCGGTTAAAAACTATTTCTCATCTCTTTTTTAGAATTATTTTTATCTCTCTATCTCAAAATATTTCAGTTGGAAATTATGCGCAAATGTGTTTCTACGTTTTCCGATTTTTCTATTTATTTCACCTTAGATCAACGAGCTCCTTTTATACCACTACCAGGTAGTCTGTTTGTACAACTACTGCTGATTTATTATAATTAGTTTTTGTCAACATTGTTTTCCAGTTTGTTTATCACCAACAGTTTTCTGTTCATCGATGAAAATGCTACTGTCTGCCAAATGATGTACACACTTCAGTCTCACTGTTAATCTAAAAAGTATTGATGAAGAAAAGATATCCCGGCAAAGAAAAGAAGACTTCAATTTTATGGATGGAGTGGCATCGCAATTGGATCATGACGTGAGTCGTGAGTACTTTCAAATTTAGTCAGTTAAATATTTTAAACTGTTAAAACAAACTGTGGTTGTATCTGCTGAAGTCAAAACGGCAAACTTTTTTAAAAACAAAATAAAAAAGCTAAGAATTGTAAATAATATTTTCCTCAATTTCATTATAGAAAAAGGAGAAAAGAATTAATAAGATTAAGAACAGTTCATTAACTTTTCCCCAGTTTGCCTATGATGCCCTCAATTTCAACTTCACATCACTCCCTAACAGTTAATAAACTTGCTTGTTTTCATATTGATACAACTAATTTTTTAGTCACAAAATGGTGCATTTTGATTTTTCTGCCCAGGGATTTTCTCGCTTGTCCGGTGGGACGATGAGAGGGTCCGTCGTTTGATTTTGCATGCAGTAATCTTTCAGTCTGTCAATGAAAAAGAAAGAAAAAAAATATTCGTTGCCGGCTGTATAATTTATCAAATTTGAATTACACTCATACTGCAGTTTAGTTTAACATAAAATACACTTGTAGGTAGATTTAGTATTGGCAGCCGGTTACTACAATTGACATGTTAAAAGCGGAAGAAATATATTTTATGGTTATTCACAAAAAAGATTTCGATTTGATAATTATTTTTTGCTCAAAGAAAAAAAGTAGTTAAGTAAAATACGAGTTAATTTCGGTTAACGTTTAAGCAAAATAATTGGAGAGAAAGGAAATAATATATTTATTTATATAATTAAATTTTATTTTCCCTATTTTGGGTTTTTTAGGGTTTCGATTGGTAATTTTTGATGGGGAATCAAACATTTAGAGACCGCAATATCATGTTCATGCAATTTTTGTCAGCTGTTTTCTGATTTCAGAACAATAACAATAGTTTATGCCTTGTTCAAGTAGATTAACAGCTTTTTAACCGCATTTCTTCAGCGATCAAAATACATTTGATAAAAAGCAGTCAAATACATTATAGCCAAAAACTTGACCTATAGCATACCCTACAAATAATTCTGGAATACTCGTTAATTTCGTTCTAAAACATTTTTCAAATTAGTATGACCAAGAAAGGTTTTCGTAGTCTATGTCGACAGAAGTTGCCTTTTTCAACTGAAGTTTTTTCTCGACCATCATTTGCATAATGCAACACCATATCTGTGTCTTTGAGCCAAAATAAAATATCGCCATATTTTACAAAAATCTTGTTTACAATGATCACTATTTTCTTATCTCAGTGTGGTTTGGTTAAGCATGTTTTATGCTGAGAACACGGGATAATACAAGCCTACAATCACTTTAGTTTCTACTCTTCTGGAAACAAACAAAGAAGACACACGAAAACTTACTCCGCGCAGCTTTTCGAAACAGGCATTCGTTGAATTTTCAGTTGGAATTTCAAGCTTTCGACTGTTTTTACCAGTTGGGGTTTGTCCATTGTACTTTAAAACACTGCTTTTATTTTCCTTGTTGGGTTTTTCCCGTGGTCTGGCTTTAGATAGAAGGCCAACTATATTAGGTTATAAACTCCTTTGGCAAGCGAGGAGCGGCTTCGATGCGGCCTCATCAGGTGTATGTTAAAGAAATCTTTCGTTTCATTGGCTCTTTCTTAGAGGCAATTCTCCTTAAAAAAGGTAAAACAATGGCATTAATGCAACAGCCAATGAAATTTACTTCCAAAGTTGCATTGTTTAAAAGGGTTGGCAGGTGCGAACTGTCTATCGGTTTTCCGAGAGGCGCGTTGAAATCTTTCTGTTTGTTGTTTCACCAGAGTCATAAGTTTCTCTTGTGTAAATATTCTTGAGTTTTTTTCGATATTATTGTTTAAATTTAGTTAGTTTAACAGACAAGACTTCCTATCTTTCTTTAAAGATGCTTTTTATATTCTAAATATTACTGGTTCACATGTTAATTTTCTGGCGAGAGAAATTGTTGCTGTTCATATACATTTGTGTTTTATTCCTCTTTTAAAACAAAAGCGCTGAACTTTTTTATTTTTAACATATCTTAACTGCATTGAATCATTTATATAACAAAACTTCTTTTTTTTACAGAAGCTTAAATGTTGAAAACGAATTAAGCTCTGTTTGCGGTAGATGTGTGTTTTATTAAAATTTCGTAAGAACTAAAGTGACAGGCGCAACTGCTAAAGAGAGGATTGGGAATCACAACTGTTAGTTAACATAATTTGTAAGGAGATATTTACATTGACATAAATTTCTTGGTGTGATCTATTTTTTAACATGTGTGTACAACTGAAGAACAGATATTTTGGTCTTTTTTCGTTTATATATTGCTGGTAAAGTTATTATCGCCTGAAAGATCAGTTTTCCGACACAAACTAGAGTGAGGAAACGTGTTACAAACTGGAGCTCTACCTGATGTTAAAAAAATATCTCATGACCGGGCTAAGTGATTATTTTTCAATTAATATCACAGTAAACATTAAATTATGAAAAAATCTTAACAGATGAAATGTGCTCTATTATTGCAAGGCTATAATGTCTTGTAACATGTTTCTTTTTAATATCAGTTCATATGAGCAGATAAATAATAATGATAAAAGTTAAGAATTCAACTGAAGCCTCGTTAGTTTTTATTTATTGGGGATTCACTTTAACAATTATTCAAACCGCAAAGGACCACTCAATAATATAAAAAAATAATCTTCAGTGCGCTTGCGTTGATTTTTCCCAGTGCATTATGGTATTTCTCGCAGTCCACGAAACAGGGTCAGAACAAGATCCGAATTTTAGTTACTGGGGTGGTACATATAAAAAGGTTTACGCAGAAAGTTTGAATCACTCTTCGGCAAGGTTCAGTATTATTTCACTTCTTTGCGCTTCACCATTTCTACTAGAAATCAGTCTTAGCCCCGAGATTTGGCGGCACTTCAGGTGGTTACACCATATTTAATAATAAAACAATCTTTTATTTTACGAATAAAAGTGTTTTAACTCGCCTCGTGCTTCTCATTACGCTCCTCTCATGCTCTCCAAACTTTCCTCGTGCATCCATAACTCGATAGACGCACGCTAACCATGGACCATTTCTTAATTTTTACTACTTGAAAATAAAATTCATATCTTTGCGCCTCGTTGTAGTCCTTGCAATTCCCTCTGTACATTGGAGGAAAATCTTTAATAAATTCACGGTATTTTTAATTGAATAAAATGAAAAAAATTCATAAAATAAATCGGTAAAACACTAACATTGTATTTAATTTACATTTAGTAAAGCGTTCCTAGTAATGATCCGATTTATTTACCAGTAGATAAATTATAATCCATTACACTCATTTACTATAGTATAGATTTACAGTTATCAGAATTGTTTTTTGTGTAACAAGCGATTTCAAGAGGATCATACAGTAACCACGAGTGAGTTTTCTTTCTGGTGAACGCCTTGCAATTTTTGTTGCTATGAAGGAAAAAACTAGAATTTTCAACGTGCTAAAAACTTGAGCATTTTTTTCAGTTTATATATACGATAATTTGTCTCTGTCAAGGCTCATGACATGAAGGTGAATCATTTTTTACATTTTTTTTTTCATAATTAGTCTGTGAAGTTTCTAATAGCGTTACAAATACAAAAATTCTAAATTTTAAAAATGCTTTGCAAAACAAGGTTCTCTGATAACATCAGACTGACCTATCCAATATTGCAATGTAAGTTTTACAAGGACTATATACGGCTCACTGAGGTTCTGATAATACGAACTTGACATATTGAATATTGTTCATTCATAGAAGTATTACAAATTTGTATAGCTTAAAAAGGAAAACCGTGCCCAAGGATAATCTGTCTTTTAGTTTAAATTAGGAAATAAAATTCATCTTATGTACTACTCAGTATTGATCTAAATACTATCATCTCCATTTTACACAATACATAATTATGATCATAAAGAAATATAGTCTGGAGAGTATTTTGAATTCTCTTCACAAGACAAGCTGATATAATTAATTTTATTATATTAATTTTATAATTCAGTTTTTTCTTTTTTGTTAGAGTTTTTCTGTTGTTTTTTTCCTTCTTCGAGTGTTTCTTTACTCTTCTCATCTTGACCCGTTGCCTTTTCTTTTTCAGCTTTCTCGGCTTCTTCTTCTTCTTTCGCCAGTTTTTCAAGCTCTTCAACTGATAAGACTTGTTGTCCATCCTCCCTGCCATGGGCTGGAGCCGGTCGCTTGGCATCAGAATCTTCCTCTTCTTCTTCATCATCATCATCTTCATCTTGTTCTCCATCACCTGCTCCTTGATTCAAGTTAATCTGTTGTTTTATCTGATCAGCTAATCTTTTGGCTGCATTTGGGTCGTTAACGTCAACATTCATTCTGTTAATGCCGTCATCTCCCTGTTGTAATGTTTGCTTTTCATCATTAATTCTGACATCCATTGGCTCCTTGGGTTTCTGCGAGCGATCAACACCCTTGCAAGCTTTTGAGAGTTCATAGCAAATTGCCTTTTCTTTGTCTGGAACATTGTTCTTTTGCAGCAAAAGTTCTATCTCTTCTTCATGTCTCTCTGAAAGAAAAGTAATTTCTAAATGATTAAAAAGCAGGTAATTAAGTCATGAGTTACTGATAACGCTTATCTCTCAGCCCAGAGCCCACTTTCACTTTAAAATAATTAAAAATCTTACAGTGAATGCAAAGATGAAACTTTTGTCTTCCAAATATTGTGTTTTTAGAAGCACAGACCAAATTACCATCATCATAAAATTATAAAAGGTAAAGGTATAGGTTTCTTTATTTAACGTCGGTAGTTCCTTCAGTTCATAGAACTGTTATCAATGGAAGGCGACAGTGTGTCCTTTACCCCCTCCCTCTGTCAGTGCTCCATTTTACGGGTATTTAAAGCTACAGCTACACAGATCAGAGAAAAGTCGGAACAGATGTTAGAGTCACTGAGAATCGAATTGGGGACCTCTAGCACAGAAGGCAGTGCACTTACCAACTGTGCTACACGCCTGCTCCTAGCAGACTTTGGTACTCATTAACATATCCCAGAAGGATAGAAAGCTGAGTTACCATAGCTTAGGTAGAGATCTTACCAACTGTGCCAACCATGCCCTCCCCCGAGGGTTAAAGCTACTAACTATTTCCTTTTTAGTTTTCAAGCAAAAGAGTTACTCAGTTTTTGCAGTTATTTTTAACAAGTTTTTAAAAAAGTGAAATATCTTAAATAAATATGTTGTCAGTAATTTTTTCTATTTTAATTTGCTGTTGATAATAACATTTTCTTTTAAAAGTGTGGTTAACTAATCAGTTAAACATTGCTCTGGACTACTAATGCTGACAGTCTGGAACCAATCAAATTGCAAAAATCACTAGTGAACTTAAAATGGATATATTGATCATGATTACAAATGAAGTGTGTGTTTTTTCAGCCTTGATTGTCACATCATAGAAATTGAGGTTATTGGACCAGGAGGTGAAAACAATCAATTTTCAGTGAAGACACTAAGATCCAACCCGACAAAGAGTGGAGCTGTGACTGGGAATGCAACATTTGCATCTTTCCTTAGCAGTGTAACAGGTAAAATTGCGTTTAGAATAAAGTTTCACTAGCTGGTTTGGTTTATGGTCACGGAAATCTATCAGAAATGCAGGTGACTGTTAGTAGGGGTCGCCATAGGCTCTATGATGGCCTTCCTAATGTATTTGATTCTAACATTAGAGAATAAAACACTTGCATGTGTATACTTTTTGTATGTGGCTGGAAAGTTACAAGTACAGACTGATAGAACATGTGTGAATATGAATTGTAAGTACTTCAGAGCTCTCAAGTCTCACGCATTAAGTGTGAGTCTCATACACTTTGATACAATCTCACGCTCTCACGCTGATTCCAGCATTTCTCACGCATTGGCACTTTCCTGATGGTCAAATTTCTAAATTGTTGCTTTACCTATATCAACTTTGGCCGATGTTAGAACTTTTATGAAATTAGTACATTTACAGCATTTTGTTAAATTTTAAATTTGAAAAATTTTCCAAGAAGCAATCCTAGTAATTTGCTAGGAATTGATTTCACCTTCCCCACTCACACCAACACAAGCCAAATGAAAAAATCTCACTCTTTGGAAAACTTCAAACTTGAGAGCTCTGGTACTTGCTGCAACTGAAGTCAGCTTTAAGGTGGCATTATTCAGAGTGGGCATTTTTGTAAATGGTAGTGAGCCTGAATGATGGCATGTTCATGGACAGCAGTTCAACCTTATTGTGCCTTTTAAAATTATCATAAAGCTGACATTTCAAGCTTTAGCTCTTTGCCAGAGCATTTGGATAAGATTAAATTGAGAGCAAATTATTGGACAGACATAATCTGAATGAAGTTCGAGTTAAAGTGCCCATATATATATTAACCTTTGTTTTTGTATGCCCTTATCAAAAAGAACAAGTCATATTTTTAAAAAGACATCTCCAAGAAAATGAAGGATTGTTTGATTTGAACAAAACTAATTTTTAAAATCATTAAATCTTCTGATCCAGTCTCCCTCATAGAAGGAGAAAGAAATATAATATTGACTTTTTCCGTAATGTAGACCACAGTCAGAGGAAGGGGTTGACCACTGAAACAAAAGTTTTTATTGATTTTAAAAATTTGTAAAAATTTATGTTTTTTCAAGGGCGGGCATGTTTGGTGCAGTTGGTAAGATCTTTGCCTTCTGACCACAAGGTCCCCAGTTCAATCCTGGCTCTGCCAAGATTGGAATATTTGTGGGACCTTCTTTTCGCCTAAGCCAACTCAGCTTCCCATCCTTCCGAGGTATGTAAATGAGTACCAGCATCTGCTGGGAGCTAACCTGCGATGGATTAGTGTCCCATCCAGGGGGAGTCAAAGACTCTCATGCATCCGCTTAACACTACAGAAACTGGAGATAAGCACCGGCTCCATGGGCCACTAGGCTCGTAAAGGAATGTTTTTTCAAATCGAAAAATTTTTCATGGATGTACTTTTTGATAAAAAGTAAAAGTTATGGGCACTTTATTTTGAAATTATTAATTGCAATATTCTCATTACACAGAAGCAAAAGGTCATGGAGGTGGAATTCATCTGTGCTAGCTAGCGAGCCCATGTGATACAGTAGTTTTTACTGTAAAATGTGTAAAACTGAAAATATTTGTAATAAAAATGTAATTTTAATTTTTGAGTTTTTTTAAATTTAAGTTTAAAATTTGTTACTAAATGAAATATATTAATTATTTTATTTATTTAGCAACTGCAGTACAGCTCATTCATTGCTTCGAATGAGTGAGTTGCAACACTAATTGTGTCAGGCAAAGCAACCTGTGTTCAATTTTGCTAAGTTAAGGTTTGAGCCAGTTTTGAAGTTGATGTGTGGACTGGCTGGCTATAGATGAATTTGTGAACATGGAGTACAATGATCAGTGGATACTGTGTCATTTGACACAGTTAGGGAAAGTTTGTGTTTTTTTTGCATGGAAGGTTTAATAATTTCATCATGTCAAATGCTAAATTAAATATTAAATTGATCAAGCTGATCGTTGTTTTAGCGACATATATCTAGAGGAGGAAAGTGTGCTTTTAATTTATGAGTCTTTAGCTCTGTTTTGTGGTAACTCAAGTTGTGTTTAAATTGCAATGCCAATGGAAGACCCAGGCAGTTGGTCAGATATTTATTCCATGCACATAAAAAAGCCTTCGACAACAAAGCCATTCTCAATAGAGACATTGATCGCTGATTTATTTACCCGATCAAGTACAATAAAATGGGTATTTATGATAGCTGATCCCAGCATGCCAAACCAAAATGTGTTCAAAAAAAAGTAAGAGAAAATATTTATAAAAGTAGATTTCCAACATCATCGTGTGTGTGTACCAATTGTAAATAGTCTTTTTAAACACCCGCTTCATAGATCATTAGATATTCATGACAGTAAATATTATATTTCATTTATTTTTACTGAAGTAAATACAGTGAAACGTATGAAAACACACAGACTTTTATCTCTTCGAAAATTAGTTTTTTTAGCTAATTAATGCTACTGCAAGACATGTTATTTATAATCAAGCAATTCATGAAATTTTCATGAAAATGTATTTACACAGTAACATGCATATGTATGAAAAAATATGGATTTCAATAACTCTTTCAATGTTACTGTATATATGCTCAAGCACCAGGCCTTAAATGATCTGTTAAAAGAGTTCATAAAATCTGAATGAAACTTTAATTTAAATTTATTAGTAGTAAAATGTGTTAAAATTATGGACTTTTATAACCTTTTTGAAACTAGAGCAAATTAGCTTAGAATTGCAAGTAATTTAGATTATATCTTTATATTTGAGTGATTCAGGATCTGTTTGAACAATTATAAAATCTGACTTTGAAATTTTCATTAAATTTTACAGTAAACGGTACAGGGAATTAACATACTACAGACTTTAATTAACAACTTTTTTTGAAAATTACTCCAAAATAGTTTTGAGTTGCTAGAAATTTTTTTATACTCAATTCATGATCTGTTAAATCAAATTTTCTTTGGATCAAATTTTCTTTGGATCAAATTTCAGCACAATAATAAAAAGATATCTCAACAGACACTAAAATGTTGCTTGTATGTCATTATACCATACAAGTTTGAAATTGTCTCTTGTCTTTTTTCATTTCCGTTGAGCATTGTGAAGTACTCAGCAATAAAAGAATTTAAAATAAGTTAAATACAGCTAATGACAATTAACTCCCCACAAGGGAATTGTGTCATGTTAAGATACTGTTCCCTAGTTAAGAATCCCAACTGCATGGTACTGTAGGAGGCAAACCAGTTGGCTATTTACAGTACAAAGCATAGTGAATTTGACTCAGGGATCACTGGGGTCAAGATAGTCAAGATTTCTGATCTTGTCACATACATGTATCTTATTGCTATCTATAGGTATAAATTTTACAATCAGTTGCTTCCTGGTGTATTTGTATCATTTTTTACCAAAGTAGATACTCATGTTCATAGTTACAATACCAGACATTCTGCAAAACAGACATGTTATCTACCAAAAGCCAGAACAAATTATGGGAAATTCAATATTCAATTTCAAGGTCCAAAAATTTGGAATGCAATTGATGATGAAACCAAAAAATTGTCCATGTCTTTGTTCAAGAAGAGGTTGAAGCCTATTAATTTGGTCTGGTACATTATTTCAACAGGATAATATTTATCCTGTTTTGCAAACTGTTCTGTTTT
>JAOBBB020327169.1:0-19276 GCA_025331005.2 Zoanthus gigantus | reverse complement strand
CCCACCGAAAAGCAAATTTTTTAACAACACTGTATGAATTATTTGCAATAGGTTATCATAATAAATAAATGTTCTTCTCCTTTTCTCAGCCTCAGCATGTTCTTAACATGTTCTTAAATTTTTGGCGATTTTCAGCCTCATCTGTGTTTTCAGAAAAAAAGGTTCTTATAATAAAAAAAAAAAAAAGTGTAGAGAACTATTCGAGGCGGGCAAGGAAGAAAAGAGAAATAAAATAGTTTCGTTTTATTGTAAGTGAAATTTTTCTACCTTCTTATGATATATTTTTATAGTTCAGTAGACAATATTTGTTATGATTTTTTAAATCGGGAAAGTTTTCAAAACTCTCAAAGCAAGCAGTAATTTATTTGGAGCCATGCTGGATGAACAATATGGAAGAGGAAATAAAGAGAGAGAGAGAGAGAGAGAGGAAGGAAGCAGAAAGATGGTGGTAAGTTAAAAGTGTGTTTAAAATCGTTTTGGGATTTTTACTCTATATCATAACTTGCAAGCATTCAATGCAAGACTTAATGACAAAAAAATAAGGGGAAACGCGATAAGAGTGTGTTCTGTCTCCCATCTGTTTGCCTCAAAGAATTTTTCTCATATCTCTTTTTTCTTGGTCACTTTTGACAAAACTATAAAGTAGCGAAGTCATTACCACAAAGAAGTGAGTTTTCTCAACAACACGTTGCTTAGGACGGGATGGTCCCAATCTATTCCCAGGTCTGTGATTGTCATGGGCTAAAAAAGATCTATATTTACACATCATATAAGTGATGTAGAATTGATAGCATATGGTTTTATATTCAATATCAAGTAAATAAAAATAGTTTAAATATAGTAAAGCAAATTCAAGGTATTTAAAAATATATACTACACTAACAAATAGAGTCAGGAGTCAGGCTGGCGTAGTGGTCATCACTCGCGCTTCCCACCTCTACGACCCGGGATCGACTCCCGGGGTCCGCATGTGGGCGGAGATTTGTCCATCTCTATCTGACTCCGAGGGTTTTTCTCCGGGTGCTCCGATTTTCCTCCCTCCTTGAGGCTGTGCTCCGAGGTCATGCATGGCCCGTATAGCGGCAGCCAGGGGCGCCTATATATGCTTTCGATCCGACCTCGTTGAGCTGCGCTGCCTCTGTACTTTGAGGCAGTGATGAGCGCGAGTCTTTCTTTTTTCTTTTTTTTTTCAAATTAATAAATTAGCTGTGAAAGTACAAAGTACTATTTTATCAACATATCATATTCCAAATTTTTCATTTCTATTTGTTTTTCATCTTTTTTCTCTAATCCGGCCCAAGTTTTTTGTTTATTGCTCTTTCTATATTTTCCCCGGCAGCCCAATGCCCCACTGGGGGTTCAAGGGTTTAAGAAGATATTTTCCCCCGTTCCTTTACCTCTTTTCTTTCAAAACGCCCCAACACATTTTTTTATCATTCCCCGAGTTCTCTCCCACGAGTTCACTCTTTCCACTCAACTTTCTCCCTTCTTTATTTCTTATGAGGTCATATCTTTGCTTTCCTTTTCCACAGTTCTTGTTTTCTTCTCCAACATATTTTTACTTTTTCTCAGGCCAGCTTTCGCTTTTCTATCCCTCTTTCCCTTCAGCCTCGCCCCTCATATTTGTTTTAAACCAAGGTTAGTTGACGGGGGAGGAGGGAAGGCGAATGAAACATTGGAGACAATCACGGTCGTTTGGATAGAATCAAATTTTTTCCAAACGAGTAACACAACTATGAATTTTTTGAAAACGATACGATGACCACTCGTGAATGTTGTGAATCCTACAATGCATAGCGTCGTTAAGCTTCAATCATGGAGGCTGCTACTTCAGTCTTCAGAGGTAAAAAGCTTTTGTAGGAAAGTACAACAGAACAAATGTCTTTAATACAACAAGTTTTCAAGAGAGTGTAAAAACAAACTTGTCAGAACAAATGGCTGGAAGAGCATATGTGAGAAAATGAATCTTGTTTTTAAAAAAGATTAAAACCTTGCGACAGGTTCAGGGAGGACACACCCATAAGACAAATAACTTAGATAAACAAGGCGACATCACGTTTTTAGTCTATCAGATAATGGTCAAATATACTTGAAATTCCCTTCTTCGAGAACTTGTTTTCATCGCATTAAAAAACATGATAATTCCACTCAGGAAGGTACGATATTCAAATATTGTGAATTTTTCAATGAGCCTTTTATTTGAATCGTATTGTTTATATTGAAATTTTTTTTATAGAAAATATTTTAAACAATCAAATTAGCGCTTCGAGACAACGAATTATTTCTTGTGTTGAAAACCTTTCACCATGTACCAGTTCTCTTTGCTTTTTTAGTTATTATCTCATGAAAAAAACTTTTTAATAATCAAAAGAACTGAAACTGAATTGGTTTGTTTCTCGTAAGACGTAACATTTGTTGCTGTTATTTTCTACTATAGCTAGTGATTTTAAAAATTCTTACAATTCTATGTAACTGTTATCAGAGTTAGATCGAAATAAGAGAAAGCAAAGATTTTCAAATGATCAAGAATGAAATAATGAATTTAACAACTAAAAACGTCTTATGTTTTGGTTAGAGTCTTTCTATATGTTGCAAGCGGAAGTGCACCTCAAGCATATACACTGTTAGTGTCTTGTGTCCTTTGGCCTTTGGGGAACTTAGCCTTAGGGTATTTTTCTACATCATCTTTCACCCCCGCTACTTTTACTGTTCTGTCAACCCGCTCCCCCCACCCCCTCGCATATTACTGATCAAGCCAAAACACTTTTGTAATTTCACTCTTTTTCTCCACACCTTTTTTCATTACACACCAATATTAAATTAAAGATATATGTACTTCGGGCATTTATTGTTACTTTTGTCGAGTTAATCTTTACTGATAAAATTAATGGTATTTTGGTGAGTAGTTTTAATATGTTTCACACGCCCCATATGGTGATAGATTTGGAATTCTCATTTATTTCATAACTTATTTTATATTTAAAACTAATATACAGAAAAATTAACGCTCTGAGCTTAGTATTTCTCTACTGCTTTCAGATGCACTGACAAGTTTAGAACAAGTGAGAAATGGTACAAACAATGCTACACTGAAGCTAATTTTTCCTAGTCTTACCTTACTCTGGTAGTGACTGAGTCGCTTCATATTCGGTTGCAATGCTTAACAGACAGGCTAAACCTCACTGATAGGATTTTGTAATCGACTGGCACCACCGTGGAAATAGAGTTAAAATTGTTGGTGTTGGTGTTCTCCGAATGGAATGTTTTATTTCACTTTTGATACCTTTGCTGCACTTCTTGTTTCGAAACCCTAAATTTTTTCAGTTAAATTCTTTCTTTGCAACGTTGCTATTTGAAGTTCTTGTTGGAACTGCTGTTCGAAATTCAATGCCGACAAAACGTCTATGGGAAAAATACTTTCGAGCTCAGTTGTTTCAAACTACAAGCAACACAGGTAAAGCATCGCGCAATCATTCGTGAGTCAGGTTTTCCAAGGTTGATCCTGCAAGATCAACTGAAAGGATCAGTAAAAGACTAAATCACATAGAGCCTTAGACAAACGTACCACTTAATGCAGGCAAAAACTTAGTTTCTTTGTGTGTAACTGTCGAACTCTTACAGCAAATTTCATTTGTTGTTAAAACGCTGACTTTGTTTCAGCTGTCGAGCATTATTTCATTGTAATATTTCGTATATTGAGAGCACTAAAGCAACTTTCTACTAACCTTTAATTATTCCTTGATAGATCTAAATGCCTATTTCAACAACAGCTCTGCGGGGGTCTATTTAAATAATTTTTTTTATGTTGCTTAAGTAAGGAACTTCCGGTGGTAAAAAAAGTAAAAAATTGATTTAGCAAAGTTTCTCGCTTTTATAATAGGTTAATTCTCTACTCAAAAAATTAGACCACTTCAGAAAAAGAATTAACACATCAGGCTTAACCACTTTCGTTTTATGCCGTCCAACTACTTTCGCACGGCTTCTTATGACTTTAATATCTGTCTTCAATCAATGGCAACAAGTAACTAAAAGACGAGTAATAACAATTAAACCAACAATTTACAGCTTATCTGCAACCTTATAACTTATAATAAAAAATACCATATCTCTTTGTTGTTGTGGGGCGAACTTAGCTGAGTTTCAATGACATTATTAAAAGAAATATGACTTACTTCAATGAATGTTTCTTCGTCGTGCGTTCCGCTGCAGAATGAAAAACTCACTCGACAGGCCAGGCGAGACGAAAGGATATAAAATACACCTCATTGTGTGTTCATTTTAAAATATTTGCCTTGTGTTAAGAAGTGATAAGAGAATGAATATGAGATTCGTGGTCTGGATTTGACGTTAGATGAGCGCATCTATGTTGATATCTATGTTACATATTGTTAGAAGCAGTTAAACTATCTAAATGTTAGTAAATTGTAAACCCTCTTATTTACCGCAGGTCTGTTGGTAGCCAATTATTATAAATACATATTATAATCTTCAAAGTTTTTTTTTCACAAACAGTACATAACAAGAATGTCTGCCAGTCTTTCAGCAAAACATATTTGTGAAAACGCAATTAGCGCTAAAGGAGTGAAAGTCCTTCGTATTCAACGCTTTGATGTTAAAAAACAACGAAATATAGTTCGATTCGTAACCCATTAGTAACTGTTATGAAAATACAAATATTTACAAGTATTAGATAAAAAAAATCGAGGAGATACTCAGCCAATTATTGTAACCATTCGAAGTGAAAAACAAGATTCAAGAAAGCAGAACATTCTAATAAAGAAAGAGAAAGATGGGTTACGTTTTAAGATAAAATATCTACTTAGGCCTGTCATCTTAGATGGTATGTTGGTAACCAATTATGATCTTAAAATATGTATTATAATCTTCAAAAAGGTTTTTTATAAACATTACATGAATCAGTTCGTCTGCCTGTTCTTCAACTAAAAATTTTTGTGAAAACACAATCAAACGGCTGAAAAGGAGTTAAAGGTTTCCCACAATAAATACAATTTTGTTTTAAGTTCGACGGTTTGGTTTTCAAAATAACGAAACAACACTCAATTTAACAGTTCGATTCGTAACCCATATTACCTTAGGCTTATAAAAACAAAATATTTGCAAGGATTAGATAAAATTTGGGGAAGATACTTAGGTAAGTCATAAGCAAATAAAGTGGAAAGCAAGAAGGAAAGCCGAACGATTTAACAGAGAAACACTGATTATATTCATAAAAATGAGATACGTAAGATGAAAGGACTATAAAAGCGACAGTTGGGCAAAGCCTGGTCTGATGAATTTGGACGCTTTTAGGTGGAGCAAACAAATGTATCTAAAATGTTCTAAAACATAATTACAATTATTTTGTGTCCAACAATCCAGCGGACAATTTTCATTTTCGGTGTATTGTTTTGTTAATTTTAGAGAAATGTTGAGTCCTGCACTATGTGCCTCAGTTACAAACTCGTGGTTTGATATTCGAATGTAACAGTTTAGTTTACAATACAGCTGCAGCTACCCCTTTATTTTTTCGTCTTTTTTAACCTCGTTTTACTGCCTTTTTCCTCGTTTCTTGCTCGCCAGCATTATTCCTTCTTTCTCAGTTCTTACTGAACCCTCTTGTGCCGCTTCTTTCTGTCATTTTCCTTTTTATATATTTTTTTAAAATTCTCTTCCGCTCTCTCTTTATACCTGCCTCTCGATTTCTCCTCTCTTTCAGTTTTTTTATCTTTATCTTTGTTTTTTCAATCTCAGTTTTTTTATCTTTTTTATCCTCCCCCAAACATCGTTCAGTTTTCTTTCAGCTTATTTTTACCGTCATGTCTGGCCATGATTTTCTTTTTGCCTACCTATTTTCAAATTTTTGGGTAACTCTCATATTCTGAATTTTATGGTTAAATACTGTGCACGTGTTGAACCTTTTCTATTTTACAAAAAAGTATAGAAATTGTAATACAGTTTGGCACTTAAACTTCGCTAATTTTTTAGCAATCAAAACCTACCCACATATGATTGGAATACTATTCACTGGATAAACATGCTTTTTTATAAGAACAACTTTATAAGAACAATGAGGCTCAGATTGGCCGAAAATTAAAAACAATTTAAGAACAAGCTCAGGCTGAGGCTGAAAATAAGTAAAAATGTTTCTAGTTGAAATTTTACTGAATGTTGTAATTAACGCTCGCAATGTGCACAGTAAATACACAGAAGCACCTTTTCCATTTATTATTATATTTACTGTTATCCCAAATGATACACGTATACAGACGATCAGCGTTGTTTTTCAATGTCTTTTCTTTTTGTTTTGATTTCTCATCATTTCAAACCGTTCACAGAAATAAGAATAAATTAAAAATAAATTGACGCTGAAGCAGCCAAAAATTAAAACAATGAACCTCGGCAAAATTTACTGGTTCTTATTTTAAAAAAACGTGTAGCTCAAGTTATGGCGAGTAACTACGATTACAATTGTTTTCTAACGATAAGTTAGTCATATCATATTTTTTATTGATAACTGACAGAACTGTGCAAAACTTACGTGCTAAAATTTCCTACACTGAATTCATTCACAATCATCTGACCATTCTCAAATCACCCTAACCATGCAACCTACTCGAAAGCACTTTGAATCTCTTATTATTTCTAGGAATATACATCAACCTCATTCCCAGGGCTTTTCCCTATGTTGTGAGCATAGGAAAAGCCCTGGGAACAAGGTTGGAATATACATTAATGATTGCACTTCTAACCGTCTGAAATTTTTTCTGCGCGCAGATCCTAGAAAGATCAAAAGATCTTCACGATGAACAGCGAAACTTCAACATTAAAGACCTACCTGAGTCTCCTACAAGGCCAAAGAATGGAAAAGCAGCGGGGCCATAAAAGAGAATATCGCATATATTTATTTTAAAAGTAACTACTAACTACCATTTGCAGGGGCGTGGAAAGCCTTTAACAACTGAAGGGGTGGGGGGGCACAATCGAACGCAGAAGATGCAAACTTTTGGGTGTGGGCATGCTACCCCGGGGAAGTTTTAAAAATTAGGTTGTCTAAAAACGTATTTTCTCGGTTTTAAACGCCATTTAAACGAAATTAGAGCGTCTAAATTAGTCAATTATTTCCCGTTTTTCTCAGAATTGGGGCAATTGCTATAAAACAGTAATAGCCGCAAAAGTTGGGGTAAAACTGGGGGGGGGGGACACGTGCACGGACCCACATCCCCTCCCCTTGCAACGGCCATGGTTTGCGACGGGCATTTTTGTGTAATGAGAAATGGCAAGTTCTTGGTCATACGATTTTCATATTTTATGCTTATTTTTGCGTTTCTGTCATTATCATAAAAGTTATTACATTTATTAAGAAATAAAACACGTTCTCTGTCCCATGATAGCCTTGCGAAAACCGAGGCGAACATTTGGGAGAATTTGAGAGCAGATAGTAGTGAAGACCCGAGACGCAGTTGAGGGTTTTCATCTGCTCGAGAATTCTCACAAACTTTGCCGCATCTATATAAACTCGCATCTATATAATAGAAAGCTTCACCTAACGAAGACGGAAACAGCGGCGAAAACTGGAAAGAGCAATTATCTAAATTATTGAACAAGTTGCATGTTAGAATGTCCCTAGCTGATCACCTTAATGTTGTCTTCACCAACACTGCGCGAAAAGCTCACTTTTGTAGTTCTGTTGACTACATGAAAGCCACACGACAAGATTTGAGAATTTTTATTTGCTTTCGAGTCTGAACCTTTTACCTTTCGTGTCGTCATTGCTCCCGTCTTTGCTTCTTTAGCTCCCTAGACATTGTAATACAACTTTAAGCCCCGAAAAGTAACCTGCTTACAACAGCTGTAGTACTTTTTTAAAGTTTTGCACCCTGGAAAAGAAAAAATTCACTCCTGTAAATATTATTTTACATATAAATTTTAAAGAACTACCGAAATAATACCAATGTATCTTCTTTAGTAGTATTATATCTAAGTGTTTTAAGTTACCGTTAATACGGGATAATATATTAAAAGGATTGAGAAATTAACAGTTTAACTCTTAGGTAAGTTTGGTCTATTCATTAATCATGCCACTTTTCAACTATAATATTGATTACTATATTAATATTATGATTATTTATTGTCATTCAATAAATAATTGTAATTCGTTTTAAAATTATATTAACGTAAAAAAGTTGACTCTGATTTAAAAGATGTTATAAAAGACGTTTCTCTTCATCAGTTTGAATCTAGAACTAATATCTGTGAAAAACTTCATCTAAAGTACAGAAATAAAACAATGGGTATTGTTCATATAAGTGCTTTATATATGTTCGGAATGTTAATGTGTTCTCATTGTTGGAATTTTTATCTTTTATGGAATGCCAGGCTTCTAAGAATAATCTTTGTTCGAAGTTTTTTGCTTGAGTTATGGCCACTGGATGTATAAAACCAATGACATGGTTTGTTTCTATGACGTGCTGAGCTATCTTAGAACTGGGGTCCTGAATTTTTTACTGCATCTTTATGCTCGCCTACTCTCTTTTTAAGAGATCGTTTTGTCTGGTTGTAATACACGAAATTGCAATCGAGACACGGGATCTCATAAACTATCTCCCATTTTGCTCGTGGGTTAGTTTGTCTATCTTTTGGGCGGGAAATTAAGACTTGATTGAGCGTGTATACAGGATTGAATGCAGTTTGTACCCCTTTTAAATCAGAGTCAACTTGTTTACGTTTATATAATTTTAAATCATGCCTGATTGCAATTTTAACATTTATTGTAATTCGTTTTATTATAGTAGTTTTTGTTCTTTGTGACATTTGTAAAAAAAGCTTTAACAATACATGTAAAATATTGAGGTCATGTGAATAAAGCAATTTGAAACTAAAACTATCTATCTCTCGATTTATCTATCCACCATTCTTCGAACAGTTTCCTCCTTACTAATTATAGACAATCGAATCGCAGTATACAGATCAATTATAGAACCTTATTCAACTACTGCTACATTGTATGGGACAGTTTGGCGGACACATTGTCTGACAGACCGGCTGCAACTACTTATAAATAGAGCTGCTCGTATCGTCTAGGGTTTACCATATTCAGTTCGACAAGGATGGTCGTCATTATATTAGATGTGATGCGTATACAACAAAAAGCAATTATGATGTATAAAATTGTTCACGGGCACGCCCTTGGTTATTTACAAGAAATGTTCATATACGACAGCCTGCTTCAAAAATATATGGGCTTTGGAACTCAAACCTAAATCTGGAAATTCCGCAAGCCCGAAATTCGCATTTAACAAACAGTTTTTTATTTACTGGGGCGCAAATTTGAAACTCACTCTAGAAAGTCTTCTAATTCAAAAAACAATTAATTAATTTTAGAAACAAATTAAAGAACACAAATTTGCACCAACAACTCAAAGCTAGTTCAAGAGTGCATCAAACCATTGTAAATAATTTTATGTATATTTATATCTTTTGATATCACATTTTATTTATTTATAATATATTGACAAATTATCTACAAAAGTACTGAATGTATTCTTCCTGTTACAACCGCAATGGCATTATAGCAGCTCGTGAACTTGGGCATACGATGTATTGTTACACATTGTAGGATTGCATTGTGGAGTCACCAGAGTGCTCAAACTGAGAGCACTGAGCAATACATTATGCAAATAGTGAACTATTTAAAATATGTATAAAAGTAACATCAATCATCCGAGGGAAGAGTTTTTTCCTGATTTCAAATGCCTCGCTAAGTAAAAAAAGAAGCCTTAAGGAGGGTCAAAAGTTATTTTAATGTCTCATATTATCTTTTTAGAACAGAGCTTTTTGCCCCTAAAACCCTGCAAATAACTTTTTTGGGGAGCAGTAAAATGTCCCAAGTTAAAGGATGGTCTCTTTCGGTGAGCATTATTCTGATCTTCTTCATCCCCGAACGCGCCCCTATCCCCTTCTTCCTGTAGCAGAATAACACAGGTAACAAAGCAACACACGGGTAACAGAATAGCACTGGTAACATATTAATGCAGGTAACAGAATAACACAGGTAACAGAGTAACACAGGTTATGGAGTAACACAGGTAATAGAGTAACACAGGTAAATGAGTAACACAGGTAATAGAGTAACAAAGGTAACAGAGTAGCACAGGTAACAGAGTAACAAAGGTAATGGAGTAACGCAGGTAATGGAGTAAAACAGGTAACAGAGTAACACAGGTAATGTCAGAGTAACACAGGTAATGGAGTAACACAGGTAACAGAGTAACACAGGTAATGGAGTAACACAGGTAATGGAGTAACACAGGTAATGGAGTAACACAGGTAATGGAGTAACACAGGTAAGAGAATTACACAAGTTTAAGAAGCAGTTAGTACGTATACAGCCATGGCCGCCATTTTACCTAAGTAGTACCCAGTGTCCTGGTCTGCCACGAACCCTTAGGGTTGGATCCGCGGTATGAAGTGTTTCCTTACCAGTCCCCTGGGGCGAAATTATTGACTATTGCAACACTAAAACAAAAAAAAAACGGTTGTGATGAAAAAGAGCTTATTGAAAATTTCAAATAGATTGCGATGTCAGAATCTTCAATCCAATGATCCCCTGCAGTGATTGTAAATTGTGATAGCGTTTACATCGGCGAAACAGGAAGAGCGATACAGGAAAAATTTAAGGAACACGAAAGAGACGTCCGCTTGGCCCATACTGAAACATCTGCCGTTTCCGAACATGCCAACAAGACCGGCCATTCCCCTGACTGGAAAAACATCAAATTTTTATGCAGGGATTCTCGTTGGTATTCACGAAGAGTTAAAAAGGCGATCCAAATCAGTCTACTCCCGAACAACATGGACAGCGGTATAGAAATACCTCATGCTTGGACGAACACCAAACGGAAACACAGCGAACGAACCAATCACAGAGCGGGTAGGTTCGCTAATCGTTTTCGGAGTTGGTTAGATCAACCAACCACGGCACTGACACCTGAACGAGAATATTTATATCACAGGCTCTTCTCGCAGCCTACCCTATCGCCTGATGAATTAAGACTTGCATGTTGCAGTCGCAACGTCACGGTCTTTTCAACGACAAGACAATCGGATAAATACATTTAATTGTTTATATCGATTCCCACGATGGATAATATTTTATTAATCTAGATATTGATACATCTTACTAAAATTGAGAGAGCCGAACACATTTTATCGCTTTGCAAAAAAGTGGGTGGCATGTCTGGCAAACGTTATTTTTTGGGAACGTTAATGAGTTTACACGAAACCACGCCAACCTATAAGGCGGCTGGTTGGCTGGTCGTCCGAAACGGAAAGGAGCATAAAATGTTATGTTGTAATGATTTCCGAAATGCGGCGCACTAATTGACTGACAAGGCCAGGCACTGAGCACGTAATTCAGCCACGGCGTCGGAATCCTCAAGTTTTTATTTGGTATGGTTTGAGAGTGTATGCGAGGTCTTTAAGTCACTTTAAGTAAAATTGTTGTGAGCCAAAACCTCATCTTCGTCTAACTAACTCGGATCTTTTCGTAATTCAGATAAAACGGCCCTGTCCTGTTGATTTCTCGTTTCGCGAGGTTTACTGTAATGTTCGTTAAAAAAAATTGTATCGGTTTGAACGTGATAGCCTGATTGGTTCATTCTCAGTCAAAAGGAATTTAATCTAAAGTTAAGTTATTTCCTTTGACTTTCTTCGATATTCCCAGAAATGATATATGATCAGTGGTTACTGTTTTAGTTGTATTTAAGTTATTTGCCGAAAACAAAAATAACATGCCTCCGTGAACTCCATTTCATCCATTCCTTCTCCTGTGTACCAATGTAAAAATGCTTTACGTCGAAACATCGCTGTGAACTGCTCGCTTATTCGCTTGAACAACTCTTGGATTGCGGTACTGTTACCAATGAATGTGCCCGACATCTTCAAGCCACGGGGTGGAATATCGCAGACTGCAGTTTTCACATTGTTCGGAATCCACTCTACAAAGTAGGAGCTGTTTTTGTTCTGCATAAATTTCAAGTATGAGAATAATAATATTTTTGATATTTGCCTTTTCCTTAAACTGTCATATGTTGATCTGCGTTCCACCACTCTAATGTCTTTCAGCTATCACATGTTATTCAAAGCAGATAATAAATTTGACTCGATGTTTTCCCAACGGTGGGAAGCACAGTCTGAAGCGTCAGCCATCTTTTCGGCTCAACCTCGTGAGAGATCTGGCGGGCAGCAAGCTCGGGGGTTAGGCCGAGGAAACGGCTGACACTTCAGGCTATGGCTAGCACCGTGTGGTTTGTCGAGTTCATTGGACTATGATGTGTCAAATCCTCCTTGTTTCAACGTTGCCTGCTCTTAACAAAAAAATATATCTTAAAATTACTAATATATATTTAAGTAAGTTTGTTAAAAGTCTTTAATCATACTGTGTTATTTTAAGAAGACTAAAATAAAATTGAATACTCTATAAATTTGAAGTATCAATTAATATATTTTGATTTTTTTGAATCACGAATAGAGGTGAATAAAAGAAGACCAAACAAATATTTTATGTGGTATTTCGCGTGTTTGAGACTAGTTTAAATTTATTAACTGCGTGGTTGCATAAATCACTCCGATTCATCGCACACTTGCCATTTTTGTTTTTATATAGCTTCAGGTTATTTAGAGAAATAAAATCTAGTTATCATACCTGTATGTTATACATTTGTTCATCAACCTCTTTCATGGACATGAGCCCGCGAAATACTGCTGCAACAGTCAGGTATCTTCCATGTCGAGGATCACATGCAGCCATCATGTTCTTATTATCAAACATTTGTTGAGCAAGTTCTGCTACAGTCATCGCACGATACTGTTGTGAGCCGCGACTACTCAGCGGTGCGAAACCCGGGATGAAGAAGTGTAGGCGCGGGAAAGGGACCATATTGACTGCTAACTTTCGCAAATCTGCGTTTAGCTGGAGAATGATAATGAATAAAAATGGTGATTACTATGAATATGATGACAGTGATAAAATTTTGAAAACCCTAGGGCACTGGTTTGAACTCGGTCGATTATTGTCGTTATTGTGTTTAAAATTATAACTATGCCAAAATATACAAGTTCACCAACAAACCCGGAATGAAGTAGGTGAGCCTGACTATAAGTTCTAACATGGATTTCGTTAACCACGAATCTATCAAATTCAACTAAGACGATCTTGAATGTTACGCTTGCAGCTGAAAACAATTCAGGCTTCAACAGGATCCAGTGCAGCGCTATAAGCAGCATTTCAAAGCAGTTAGCAGCTGCTGTTTTATTTTCAGTTAGTCTGTCCATCAAGGCCACTAACGGTGACGACAAACATTGGAGTTAAGTTTGAACCACGATCAATTTTAACCTACCTGTCCAGGGAACCGGAAGCAGGTAGTCACTCCACTCATGGTGGCCGACACAAGATGATTAAGATCCCCGTATGTGGGTGTGGTCAACTTAAGAGTTCGGAAACAGATGTCATAGAGAGCCTCGTTATCAATACAGTACGTCTCGTCTGTGTTTTCTACCAACTGGTGAACACTTAGCGTGGCGTTGTAAGGCTCCACGACAGTATCCGATACCTTGAAAAAAATGTTAAAAATAATTCTTAACACTAAAAAAAGTATTTAGATGTTGAATGACATATCTTAAGGGTCCGTCAGTACCCTTTAGTAAGATTAGTTCTATCTGTTTTGAAATCAGTTTATATTCTACAGTTTGATTGGTTCCCAGCAGTATGGTTTGAAATCACTGTCTATCCCTCAATTTGATTGGTTCCCAGCAGTATGGTTTGAAATCACTGTCTATCCCACCATTTGATTGGTTCTCAGCAGTATGGTTTGAAATCACTGTCTATCCCACCATTCGATTGGTTCCCAGCAGTATGGTTTGAAATCACTGTCTATCCCACCATTCGATTGGTTCCCAGCAGTATGGTTTGAGATCACTGTCTATCCCTCAATTTGATTGGTTCCCAGCAGTATGGTTTCAAATCACTGTCTATCCCACCATTTGATTGGTTCTCAGCAGTATCATGTAACATTAGTTGCTTGCTTTTCAGTCAATAATTTCACTTTTTTGAATCAGCCAATAAGACATCAAAATGATACCAAAACATGTTCTATTTTTTTTTTTTTAGTTTCAGTTACTATCTTTTACATTTATCGGGGGATAGGGTTTAAAGCTGTACGTACCAGGGACAAAATTCTAGAAAATTTCCTCGCTTTGAACATTTTATTTCTAAGTGTTATAAAATGCAAGTTTTACAAGACAACTCAATCGTGCTACTTCACCTTTGGCGATGGCACGACACTAAATGTGACCATCATACGGTCCGGGTATTCTTCGCGGATCTTGGAAATGAGGAGTGTTCCCATTCCAGCACCAGTCCCTCCACCGAGAGAGTGCGTCAGCTGAAATCCTTGGAGACAATCGCAAGCCTCTGCCTCCTTACGGACAACATCTAGTACTGTGTCAACTAGTTCGGCACCTTCAGTGTAATGGCCTTTGGCCCAGTTATTTCCTGCTCCACTCTGCCCTGTTTCCAATTAAAAAATGAAGTAAGTTTGGTTTTCTTAAGGCGCTCAAATACAGCTCTACCTGTTCTTATAAGATATTCCAATATATCGGAAACATTGAATGTCCTTAAACAGTATAAGGACTATATCAACTTCAAATGCATAAACCTGATAACTGCACGTTCGTTAAACGAACTACAACACCGGAGTGTCTTAACTGCGGACTTCTTGAAATCCGATTTAAGGAATGGAAAAACTAAGAGTCGGGGTCCTAGCAAACTTTGAGTATCTTTCCCCAGAGAAACAAGTTTGCAGCTCGTATAACATAAAATAAAAAAGTAAACTAAACAAATAAAACGAGTTGATGATAACATGCAAAAACAAAACGTAATAGTAAGCTTCACTAAAATGCAAGAATTGTACATAAGATTGAGAAACAAAGAAAAGCTAAATTAGATTGTGGCAATTTTTGTTTGACAGATAATAATTTGAAAACCTAGAAAAATATTTTGTATAAGCAGGAACATCATCTTTTTTAATGGCAAACACTGCATAATACAAAATAAACGCTGTAAAAAAAGTAATCCAATAAAAGTATTGGAAAGCAAATATAGATAGCACACGCGTGCTAGTGCTAACTTGAAGCCACTGATATGAGCACGAAGGCCACTTTGGCAGCGAGTCTGAATGTTAGCAGCCATGCATGGCCAGCTGTTTCTGTGTAATACGACGCCAGGGCTTACACATTAACGCGCTAGCTGTCTCGGCTTTTGATCATATTAGCAGCTGTATCGGTCAAGTTAGAACGCCAGGGCTTACTTTGAATGGGCGAACCGACTTGGCTTGATCTTGCTGGCAGCTGTTTTAATCTAGAAGAACGCCTACGCATACCCCTGACGGGCTAGCTGTCTCCGCTATAGATCTTATTAGCAGCTATTTCGGCCTTTTTCGACCTCATCCGGCAGCATAGCAAAGAAAGCAAATTGCTGGGTTACCTTTGTTAGCCCCAGTCATAACTTGATCCTAAGTTGGGGGGAAAAATAAAGTGGGTAATGGAATTTTTAATAACAAGTTGGTCATAATCCACTAAATAGAATATGCCTGGTTATCTTTGATTTTTTTTATGGACTGAAGCATCCCTTGTAGCCTCAGTGGCTGGGTTCCACGACAACTGATTGAAACTAAACGCTTTGGGCCGTGTGCAAGTAGGGTGGTCAGTCTGAACAGTAGGCAAACGTCTTAAACTTTAAAGAAACTTCTGGAAAATATTTTTACTCACCGAACACAAAGTTATCAGGTCGGAATAGCTGTCCAACAAGACCCGCCCTTACAGAGTCCATTGTCCCTGGCTCAAGATCAACCAAAACTGCTCTGGGAACATACTTTCCTCCTGTAAAATGAATTAATGTTTCAATCAAAGAAGGGGAATACCTTTAATGACTAAATGGAAACAAATAAAGTATTCTTGTGTTTCAACAAACCAGCTGCTTCGTTGTAGTATACGTTAATTCTCTCAAGCTGCAAATCACAATCTCCTTTGTAAGCCCCCGACTCATTGATTCCGTGTTCATCGGAAATGACTTCCCAAAACTACAAACAAATGAGGGATATTCTTATACTGTAACAGAGTGACTACAATACTTCGCCTAGTAGTTCTAAAATTTTGACGCCTTTGTTTTAGTCAAACAAACGTATACTTTTGAATGAAAATGCGAAATCTTTTGTTACTAACCTTGGCTCCAATTTGGTTTCCACACTGACCGGCCTGAAGATGAACAATTTCGCGCATTTTCAGTGCAACTGATCTTCAAGTCTCAGAAAAGCCGTGGAATTGTCTTTTCGATTCCAGAGAACGTTTGAAATCAATTGTGGACGAGCTTTGCCAAGTCAAGCTGGATTTTCATAGATCGCGGTCTGGATAAGCACAATAAGTGAGACTAGGTCGGCCATTTGTGGTCATCGGCTTTTTAAAATGCCATCTGCCCAGATAAAATGTCGTACGCTTTTTCCATAAAGTTTTACAAGGCTTGCTGAGTAAAATTTAAGCCTTCCGGTCTCTTCAGCCAATTTCTATTTTTATTCTTTAGGATTAATAATCAATAAAGAAAAAATGTTGCATTGCTTATAACAGAAACCAAAAAATGAGTGACGTTACAAAACGGCAAGAAAGAAAATTCGTGAGATAAATTCTTGTACTCAAATCTTGACTTCAAACATAACAAGTTATTATCAGTCAATGTAGCGGGTTTCAGTTCATTTCAGTTATCATTTTATCAGTTAATTACTAAATAATCTTAGGTCTAAATGACAGACTGATGAGTTCTGGCTCGTTTGAACTTTTATTTACTGCTTGAGCTTATATTGCTTAATCTTTCAAATCACTATTTGAGTCAATTTTGCCGATATTTGTAAAATGGATAAAATATGTATATTTCTATTGATTTTAAAAAATGCAAACGTTTTCGATCGATATGATCATCATCATGCTATAAAATTCTAAGCGCAGTCAGAGAACTTTAAATAGTTGGAGGCGGGAAAATTACAATTGTAGGTTTGAAGAAAATTAAGTAATTCCTTTGGGGTAAAGAGACAAATGAAAAGCAGAAACTTGTTTGTTAAGAGATGGTTGGTGACGGCCATTGACGAGTGCTTTTTTTGTTCTTCTAATTTTCCAAGATTTGCATGTGTCAAGAATTTTCCAAATGAAACGGTGGTCAGGGTTTGTAGAGGGTCCAGTAACAACATATTTGTGTTCACTACTTATTTATTCCTACCATTTGATTGGTTTCTTTACATATGATTTAACTAATTATATGCATCGTACGTAAATCTGTAATTGCATTCAATTGAACTTGATCTCAAATGATACAAATTATTTCATAATTTGATATCATACCGAAACTTCGTTTGAAATGCTACTTGTGACTTCAAGTCAAACTTTACGGCGCGCTCATTTTATTCGCGTTTGATTTGAAATCAAGTTACGCTCCATTTACTCCATATTTGCCATTAAATATCTTAAGTAATGAAAACCGGCCGATTATTTAAAACAATAGAAAAAGTTATTGATAGCATTAGACAACAAAATTGATTAACGTCAATTTTTATGCCATTCATTAACTTAAAAAATTTGGCTATTTTATTTTTTCATAACATTTTGTTATTTGTGCAACAGTTTATAAAAGGTGATCCTGCATGAGGACTCGGCCTATATAGGGTAACTGTGATTGGCTCGTTAGATTTTGCCGTTGTGTGTCCTTTTCACATGAATATACTTTTGCGATTGAACAAGGACCAACAAGTTTTTCGGGAAGAAATTTTGACAAGATTTTTTAGCAATAGGAAATAAATGAAACAAGAGAAACTATATACACTCTTTTTTTTTTATAAGAACGTCGAATTTTTCGTTTGAGGCTGAACGTTCTTAAACATTTTCGGGATATCAGCCTCAAATGTTCTTAAACATGTTCTTAAAATATCTTTACTGATTTTAGACAATATAAATAAATACATGTACCGTATGTGGTACACTTGTGTATACATTGATTTGTACATGTACTTTGTACTGTATCCAATTTTAAAATACAGTAGCTGGTACGTAGTCCACCGAAACGCAAATTTTTTAATAACACTGTATGAATTATTTCCAATAGGTTATCATAATAAATAAATGTTTTTCACCTTTTCTCAGCGTCAGCATGTTCTTAATTTGTTCTTAAAATTTTGGCGATTTTCAGCATCATGTTCTTATAAAAAAGGTTCTTATAAAAAGAAAAAAAAGAAAAAAAAAAGAGTGTAACTATTTATGATTCTATTTGTCCCGGATTTGTCTATATATACGTATCGGAGGCGCATTCGTCCTCCAGAATCTTGGAATGAAAATGAAAAGGGCGCAAATTTTAAAAAAATATATGCAAAAGTAAGTTTTGCGAGATTTTAAAGACTCTGGAGGATGAATATTTTTTGCAGGAACGTATATTTTTGTGTCTTTTCGCGAAGCCCACTTAACCCCTAACCCAGTATGTAACGGTTAGCAATTACGGCGTTAGCCGTCCGTGAGAGCAACTGGGAACGGATAAAATTTTTTAGGGCCAATTTATATACTTCCAGAGCTTATCTAGCCGGACTAAACTTTCCACGACCAAGGCTGGGTAGTTTGAATTTAAAGAGAAGGTTGAACATTGTACTTGGAACTCCTATGATAACGGTGTTAAAGTTTTTCAGATTCAATTTGTAAACTGATTTTAAAATAATAATATAAAAGGAATTAAAGTATTGTAAAAAAAATTAAAAACCGTTTTCAAAAAATGTTACTTTTGGGTAGGAAACCTTTATTTTGTTTTATCAAAAGTTTTGTTCCTGGGTTACACAACATACATGGCTCTCTAGGAGCCTAGAATCCTAAAACATTTTAACGATCAACTCAGTTTATCAGTTATATATAGGTGACCTTCCATGGGATTTCGTACATTAACGACTTACCCGTTAGCGACTAAAAGCGTTAGCTAACCGTTAGGTAAGCGTTAGAACCGTTCAAAAAGCGTTAAAGGCGTTTAAAAAACCGTTAGGATTTTTCTACTGGCCGTTAGAAGCGTTTGAAAAGTCATTCAAAGCGTTAGAAAAAAACGTTCGAATTTCAAGCAGAAAGCGTTTAGTTGTGTTAGGAAAGTCGTTAGATTAAAAGCGTTTATCCCGTTAAATAAGATCTTTAGAATTAATTTTTATTCCCG
>JAOBBB020327088.1:0-10492 GCA_025331005.2 Zoanthus gigantus | reverse complement strand
AAATTACTAGGCCGGGATGGGCTAAGTATATTACACCACAAACACACACACATACACACACAAGTACTGGATATAAACTATACATAAATTATGGAAATAAACAGATCTTTAGATAGAGGAGGAAAACCATTATCAGAAATTTCTCCAATAAATTATTATAGAGTGATACTGTACCTAAGCAATTATTAACACTTTTCCTAGAAAAAGTGTTAATATTTACTAAGGAATTCAGTTTTTAGTTTTTTTTAAACTGATGAAATGAAGAGGATAATTAATTTAGTTTGATTTTCAATTATATTTAATAATATTTTCACAGTATGTAGGGTCTAGGGTGGAAACAAGGCTTAAGTTGGGTAAAAAAGGATTTTAGTTAAAAGAGAATGGTAATGCTGTAGATCTTTCAATATGCCGCGAGCAGCACCTCGAAATAATTAATCCTTTCAAGGATCTCCATAACACGTACATGATGGGAGACTGCATCTAAACCATCACATATGTTAAATATGTGTATCTAAGCTCTCCAGTAAGGCTGAAGTACTAGTATTAAAAAAACAAAATTATTTTGGAATAGTTTGGTAAACCTCAGGGAGTGTACTTGATAAAATTTTGACAGGAGAGCTAGGTTTATTTTGGGGGATCTGAAATTTTTCAATCTTCTAATATTTTGTTGGGTTTGGAAAAAACTTAATTTTTTGGGAAGTAGATTTTCCATTAATTTTACTTTTTTGGGTTGAAAACTTTAGTTTTGGACCTGGTTTTGGAAAACACTGACTCGCGATCGGGTACACAACAAAACTTTTCATGATCAGATTTTTTATGCCACATTAGGCTGAACATAGAACATTTGTCCACAACAGCCCAATCCGGATAACACTCAGACGAACAATGCAAATTGCATTAAATTCTTTTTTTTTTAAAGGTTTGTAATTTTTATGGCTAAGTATATATTTTTTGGGGTGTGTTTTGGCAGATTTTTATTTTTTTTGGTGTTCACAAAAATGCCAAGGCCAAGCCCCCCTGTCCTGTTCAAATCAGAGTACACTCACAGGGGGTACACTTTACAACATCAAAATAAGCTGTTCAGGCCAAAAGAACAAAACAGTTCTCAATTATTAATTGAGTTATTAGGGCTTAAACACTTACATGCACCAGCGCTGATGAGCAGTTTTACAACTTCAATGTGGCCATAACGCACAGCATAATGTAATGCTGACAAATTATTTTCGTCTTTTTTGTTCAACTTCCTACTGAGCTGAGTGCCTGCATGTTTTCTAAGCTTATGAATGCGCAGTTCAACAATGTCCTTTCTTCCTTCTCGTGCTGCCTGTAAAATGTTTAATAGTAATTTTAATGATTATACTAAACTGTGTAGAAATTAAGTTCTTATAAATTAATAAGTATAGAAATGGTCTGTGTATGTATGAATTTGAAAATGACAAAAATACTAATCCATTATGCGAAGTTGATCAACCTGCACAGTAGGTTTTAAAAGAGCACTAAGTTTCTATAGCATTTACTAGCATTTACTAGGGGCTCAACTCACTATAACAGGTTGGTTAATTAACCTGCTATAAGCCAAACCGCTACAACGGCTTGAGGCTCAACCTATTGTACTACAGCAGGTTGAAAACACTACTTTCTTTAGTATATACACTTAGGAGCTTAACCCACTACAACAGGTTGGTCAACCTGCTATGTATAAGCGAACCTGCTACACAGGTTGAGCTTCATCCTGCTAAAGCGGTTGAGAACACAAATTTTCTATAGTATAATTATACTAGGGTTTCAACCAGCTATAACGCTATGTGTTAAGCCTCAAACTGCTACAGCAGGTTGAGAACACTAAGTTTCTATAGTATCTAGGGCCTAAAAATCCACTACAGCTGGTTGGTTAACCTGCTATTAGCCAACCCACTACAACAGGTTGATCAAACTGTTGTAGCAAGTTGAGGCCCAAGTATGTATAATATAGAAAGGCAAAGACAGAGACACGATCAAGAAACTCTCAAAGAAAAGCATGGGCTACTTTAGAGACCTGAACATATACCGAAAGATTCCCTGAATGTCCAATAAAACAATTGAAAACAAAGTTAACTCCACCTGGACTAAAATCTGTAACAAAAACCAGTTCTCACGCCACATACAACGCAATTTTATCGCATCCAATACAGACCTACCACAATTCTACCATTTAATAAAAAACCCACAAACCAGACCCTGAAATCCGAATCAGACCTATCGTCTCCAATATCAATGGCTTTATGCAACGTATATCATGGCTCCTCGCCCACGCATTGAAATCTCTACTAAAGGATGTGCCCACACACCTCGAAAACAGCCTGGACCTCATAGACTTTATCCGATCTGGAGATCAGACCACCAACAGAACATTCACCTACCCCTTCAGTCTCGATGCAGTCTCTCTATACACATCTATTCCAGACTTATACTGTACCAGAAACCATCAAATGCACTCTAGACAAAATAAAAAGCCTGTCTTGAATCTCAAAAAAGATGTTCTAGAACTTCTTACCGCCACACTCCAAAACATGTACTTTTCATACGAAAACAACATCTTCCTGCAAAAAGAAGGACTGTCTATATATGTATGTGCTCTAGCATTTCGGGCATTTTAGCTATTCTCTTCATGGATCGCCTCAAAAGAATCATGCTTTCATCAGTGTTGTCCCTTCTACCATATAAATGATACGTTGACGACATTTACATACAACCCGAAAACGAACAAGCAGCCAATAACTTCCACAGACACATGAACAGCATCCATCCAAAAATTAAGTTTCAAATAGAGAAACCTACACCCTCCCAACATGGACACACCCTATCTCTACTGAACGTCACAGTCACAATCACCCATAGCAGGACCAGTTCATTTGAATTCTACCAAAAACCAGCCAAAAAAACAACTCTTTGTAAACCGCCAATCAGCCCTTCCCATGAACAACAAGATGAATATAATACAAAATGAACGCAACAGAATAATAAAGAGATGCTCCTCCCCTACAACATTATCGAAACACATCAAAAACCTTGAAAATGTATTGCATCAACATGGTTACAACAATAATGACATAAACAGATCCCTCAAGAAACCAAGCTGCCAGCACAACAAATCCAACACTGCAGACTGGCTATACCTCAAAATTCCCTTTATCTCCAAACAAATTGACAGAAAAATCTCTAAAATCTTCCGAAACGAAAATCTTAAGGTCAGACTAACACACCGTTCCCACAGTTTGAGACATGCCCTCGCCACTCCCAAAGCCAACGCACAATGTAAAAGACAACAATGCCCTATCGCTCACACAGGAAATTGCTTCAAACGTAACTGTATTTAAAAATTTTAGGCACCAAATGCAATGATTATATTGGCAGCACCATAAGACATCTGCATGACTGAATCAAAGAACATTTTGAAAACTCTAACTCTTCCATTTACAAAACATTTTATCACATGTCACAATAAACCTAACAGTTCCAAAACCTTCATCAGCATCATCACTCTAGAGCCTGACCCTGTAAATCTACACCTCTATAAAACCTTTTTTATCTGCAAACTTCAACCCACTATAAACTCGCTGCAGAACTTACCAAATTAAGTGAACTTTTATTCTAAACTACTATTATTTTATTTTATCCATTGTCTCTTCATGCATTCTTTTGCCTCATTATAGTCACGCCTTTTGTTTTGTACCTGAACTCTATAATTATATTCAGATCCTTTATCCATGTTACAGTCGATTGCTTTAGCTGGCATTTAGAACTCTACTATGCTTTATATTCATTCCCTGATGATGCCATAGACTGGCAAAAGCTCGGAACATTGATAGTAGAACTTTTAACCATTTTAAAAAAAATATTAACAACCTTTAACAGTATAGCTTTAGGCCTCTACTGAAAATCATATTTTTACTATTTTACAACATGCTACTGAAGGACAGCATAAACTATATATAGAAACTAAGTGTTATCAACCGGCTACATACAGTGGGTTTGGATTTTTACCATTTATGTTGTGTGTACTATCACTAAATTGAAGTCACTGAATCTAATAATAGGGGGTTTTGGGGGAATGCTCCCCCAGAAAATTTTGAAAATTCGAGTCTCTAAAATGGCCATTTTCAGCATTTTAAGATCAATTTCTTGTTCATAATTTAAAAGCCTCTAGGGTAGGAATCCCAAGTCACAATGGCAATTTGTGCTATTCGACTGCATTTTTGATCAAGAGTCTATAGCCATACAATAAATATAAATGGTGTCGTTCTTCCGGTTGCTCACCTCTTCCGATATTTTCACTCTTGTTTATAGTCACAGTTTTTAATTTGAATTTAAGTGACAGCTGTGGCTGACAGGTCTCTGACATGGTTGATATTATGATACTTGTTAAAACAAGAATAGTAAAATCTTCGATTCCACAAGACAAGACAAGACAAGACTTTAATGGCTCCTTATACTACTGTACTTCGGAATATTGGAATAGTGCCAGAAAAGTTCAATATTAATTTTGATTATAAAATAATATACCCTAATAAGGTGAAAGGTCGATCTATGTGAGAGTATTTCACATTTTGTTACATTCACTTATGAATTTTGCGACTTTTGGGGCTATTTCGTTAGTGGGACTCATCAGTTTTTTAAATAGATCCGTTACTGGTATTTAAGCCTTAATGTTAGTATCAGCCATTGACAGCTGTTTTGGTGTAATAGAATGCCAGGGCTTGACCCTGGTATGCTTATCAAAATTTATAACCAGCTGCTTTGACTTTTTTAGGCCTCATGATCAGCATGGCATAGCAAATTTACCAGCATCGGCTTAAACAAAGAATTAAATTTATAAATGATGTATTGAAAGTGTATGCTTCTGGGATATTGCTAAAATGATAATCTGGTAACTCTTAAAGTGGGTAAATATACACTGCAGGGGACTACTCCTGCATTCTAAGGTAGCATGTTGCATATTCAAAGTGGCTATAGTTTTGTTTTAAAAGTTACCAATTTAGTTTTTTTCATCAAGACATGTCGAGGCACCTGCGTTTTGTCCCCCAGGGATATTGCGGGAAATAGATGTAGATGGAGATGTAGGCAGTTTTTCAGTTCAGACAAACATTGTGATTCACCACTTATGTAATTAATTCTTATTGCATCAGCTGCAAGTCGATGCATAAATAAAATCTGGAAATTGAACAAGAAATTAACCTGTCAAATAATACTTTTGCTTCCCCTTTCAAACCTGCACAGTTCAAACTCAGAATTCAAAGAATATTCCTCTTTCTCCGGCATAAATCAAACGGCATAATTTCCGTATTGGCGCATATACTTATTTATGCATGTCAATAATAAAACATCTTGTATAATCTCGTAAATTTTTAGAGTGTGTCAGTTGCTATTTTAAATCATCTATTTATTTATTTACGATTACAGCCTACTCTTTTTTCATGAAGATTAACGGCCGGCTAACAGTAATAATTTATATTGAGAAAAAAAAATTAAACCCTGAAAGCTTTAAAGATTATAAAGAACTAGATTTATTAATAGTTAACATTGTCATTGGAAATATTGTTTTAACTAACGAATTTGCATAATCTGCGAGAAAAAATACTACTGACAATAATATAACTTGAGAACATTCGTATTGATGAAGAACCGTGGCGAAATGCTTTAATATGTTAATTATAACGGATTAATTTTAAGCCAAGCGTTCATAGTTGAATGTAACAATTTTAAGTATGGATCGAGGATAAGATAACAGTATTTTCTCAGGTAAAGATTGTCTAACCTGAAACAGGCTAATGTGAGCTGTTTTTTCAATCACAACATCGGGATCAGAGAGACCACCACTAACTGCAGCTTTGGGTTTGAAAACTTCCGCAGGCACTGGATCGGAAGTTCTTGGTTTTACTTGTGTCATCTCCACTCCTTTGCTATCACGATTAGTAGGTTGGCCATTGTAAATCCCTTCTCCTATAACCTTGTACGACATAGTCCAACTCAAAGAAAAACTATGGATTTTATGCCATTTATGAATAATAACATCTATTATCTATTAGTGTTACGTCATTTTGCTAGCATTCTGATCCATTCAACCGAATCAGATTGTTGCCAAAACAGAATGAAGAGCGTGAGAAATTAAAAACGTTTCTTACCTGAACACGTGGGCAGAAAGAACCAATGGCTTGTATGCTTCTTTGTCAAAGGTTGCGAGAGGAGAAGAGACGAGTGGAGACGAACGAGAGCAGTTTGGTGACTGGCCGACATCAGTCCATATCTGTCAAAAATATAATGAGAATCTTGCTCAAGAACACAGCCGACAGAACCAGAAGACAAAAAAACAACAATTTGCTACAGCGACAACCTTTTTAAATTTTGACAAAGCGACATCTTTAAAGAACCAAGCGAGCATGATTCATTGATTGATCTTCAGTTAAAAAGATTAAAGTTTTTATGGGAACTTACTTTTTACGTTAAACAAAATTACAACTAGGGTGCAAACATTAAACACTAAGGTTTAGCGAAAATTTATGTTCTAACGAAAAAAAGCAACAACGACATTTGCGATAAAGCGACATCAGAACCGCCCTTGGAATGCCTCAGACAAGGGAAGATAGGAGAAAGTTTTCCGTGCTTCTTCATTCGAACTGGTTGTACCTCTGCCACTTTGGCAATGGAAATAAGATGAAAACAAAAACTGAAACCAACGTCTAAAAGTATGTGCAAATTAATACACCTCCTGTCTACTGTTGTACCACTAAGCTCTACACTAAAAACCCCTAAACTTTTAAACCTTATTTTTTTTTAATTTTGTTGTCAAAAGACAACGAAAATGTTTCTCAACCCTAGGCCTAGGATTGTGTATAAAGACTAAAGTATTTCTGTACCAGGGCATTTGGTCTTGGTCAGTTATGTTTTTCCAGATTGATCGACAAGTCCTGGCGGTCTTATTGCCTTTTAATTATTTTATTACCTTCAGCACATCAAACAATTCGCTATCACTCATTTTCTTACATACTTTTTTTTTCGAGATTCGAAACCGACTTTACCAAATATTGCAGTGGTACAAAAAAGTACCTAGATGTGCGCACGCGATTTTTGGCGGGAATTTTCAAAAGGCGGGAAAACGATTGTTTTTCAGCAAACTGCTTTTTAAAACTCATCGCAGCTTCCGCCTTTTTAAGCAAATTTTTGTTGGTATGGATTACACTCAAGATCTTACGTACCGTATGCTGCTAATTGAGTTTGGATAGTCTGGTGCGTAGGTAAGGGTGTTTCTCTAAGAGTAAAAACGTATTTTCTTAATCACTTTGTCTTTGAATTTGATTTTAAAATTTTACCACCCTTGCTCACTTTCATTGTAAAAAAACATATTTTGGTTATAATACACTCAGATGGTTTTGAATTTTACTGAAAAGTTTTAACTGAAGCCTAACTCTGTGTTTAAGAGAAAATAACCAGCGCCGAGCGGTAAACTAGTGTGAGCTGCGACGGTGTTTCTAAAGAAACAATTTAGTGATAAATATGTAAATTCTACACCACATAAAAAGAGAAAACTTACTGACGTTTCGGACGTTAGTCCTTCGTCGGAGTACTAACGTCAGAAACGTCAGTAAGCTTTCTCTTTTTATATGGTGTAGAATTTACATATTTATCACTAAATTAAGTCTGTGTTTACGATTTGTTGGTAAAACTTCAAAACTTAACATTATGCATGCAACGCATTGTGAGTCGACAGGGAGAGCACTGCCTTCTGCATCCCCAAAGCCAAACACTTGCTTGAATTCCATTTCCACCACCAGTTACCTCGTTGATATTTGACTATAACTCTGGGAGCTGACGGCCATAATCAGTTATTAGGAGAAAAGAGTTGAACTTTTCATTTTTTTTTTCTCATATGATTTTTTTTAGCTTTTCACTTTCAAGTGTTATTTATTTTCCATACATTTTTCTAACCATTCCATTCTCTAATTCTTCATAACGGTTGCTTATTATTACTGTTATTACTATTAGTATGATAGAGCAAAGTACTATTTAGTAGAAGTAGGATATCTATGCCTGTTTTCAGTTTTCGTTAAATTTTTTGGGTAATAGTTTTAAAAATATCCATCTCGGTTATCAGCTTAGAACTCATCAAATCCCAGTAACCAATTAAAAGTTTAGGCGATTCTCAGCGACCAATTTACTTCATTAAAAAGTTATTGGGGACCGAAAAAGTTACTGCAAGGGAAAATATACGTAAAAGTATGCAAAGCAATAATAATTAAAAAGAATTCAAGCAAGATTAAATAAAGAAATATAGACTTTGCCAAGCTGACAATGCTAAGAAAAACAATTTGTCCATCCATATCACCTGAAAAAGTCGATCCAGTCGTTGAAGTTCTTTTTTTTAAAGCATTTTTATAACAAACACGCACATCATCAGGTCGACCTAGGTCTCATTATGTCTTTTTTATTTAATTTAGCTAGGTTGCCACTGTTTTGACAATGACAGGGTTTTCAAATTTAGCCGGCGCCCGGCGCAAGTCACCGGCTACCTCAAGCATTTGCGCCGGGTACTTTTTGTATTCCACAAGGCTGCCGTCATCGGAGATGTGATAGTGCTCCGGCTACTTTACAAATTCCTCCTGCTACTTTTTTTCAATTTGAAAACCCTGCAGTGATGAAAAAAATTAACATTTATTACAAAAAAAAAAACAAATTAATCGGAAAAAACTGTAATAAACAATCTCTGAAAGCAGTTAACAAAAATCTTTTTTATATTTTTAAACCGGAAACAAAACATAGCATCAAATTTTACACTAACTTGCAGGTGTAACAAAGAGAACGACACATTCTAAGAGGAGTATCAGAAAAGGCACAGAAATTTGCAATACAAATATAATGAGTCAACAACAATAGAGCGAAATGAACGATAGCCAAGGGTTAATACAAGTCAGAGATGACAATCTACTGGAAATCGCATTTGCTTGGATTTGTGAGTGCGGTGCTTTTAGAAGTCTTAGGTCGCAGTGCCAACAACATGCCTCCAACGGTGATGTGAGTATACTGAATGTAAAGGTTATGAGATGGATGTGGCGGTAGGATGTGAATATTAAGGGTGATTGTATACTTTTTCAAGCCCAGAAATGTGGATCCTAACCCCCGGCCTGGGTGGGGGGACTACTTACATATATTAATTATACAGGTATGTGCCGCTGTTGGGCGGGCGTGGTTGGCGCAGTGGGTAAGATCTCTGCCTTCCAACCACAAGGTCCCCAGTTCGATCCTGGCTCTGCCAAGATTCGAATATTTGTGCGACCTTCTTTTCCGCCTAAGCCAACTCAGCTTTCCATCCTTCCGGGGTAGGTAAATGAGTACCAGCGTCTGCTTGGAGCTATCCTGTTATGGATTAGTGTCCCATCCAGGAGGATTCAAAGACTCTCATCCTCTTAACATTACAGAAACTGAAGATAAGCACCGGCTCCATGGGCCATTGGGCTTGTAAAGGATTAAGCCTTTAATTAACCTCAAAAAACATATTACGCGAGTTATGGTTAAATGAGTTAAAAGCTAAATCCTTTACGAGCCAGTGGTGGCCCATGGAGCCGGCGCTTATCTCCGGTTTCTGCAGTGTTAAGCAGATGAGAGTCTTTGACTCCCCCTGGATGGGACACTAATCGATCCATTCCAGGTTAGCTCCCGCCCAGCAAACGCTTGTACTCATTTACCTACCTCGGAAGGTTGGAAAGCTAAGTTAGCTTTGGCGGAAAAGAAGGTCGCACAAATATTCGAATCTCGGCTAAGCCGAGAATCGGATCAGGGACCTTGTGGTTAGAAGGCAGAGATCTTACCAACTGCGCTAACTACGCAGACCCAAATGAGTTAAAATTACGGACGATAATTATCCTTTTTGTACATTCGCCGCCGAATAAGAACCAATTTTTTGACGATTTTGATTACTGAGTTATACATACATTAAGTCAGACGAGTAAATCAAGTGAGGCCAGATATACTACAATAATTTGGTTTAGTTTTCCAAGCTATCACCCTGATCTAAGGCATCATCAGGGAATGAAGATGGAATCGTCATTGAAAGGAAGAGTATATCGGACGAGGTGTTAGGCTAGACAATAGAGGTTCAGCCGACAAAGGGACAAAGGCAGATATGTAAATGGTAGAAATAGTAACAATAGAAATTCAGCAATAAAAACATTTTATTATTATTGTTTACATGTGACATTCTGATCTACCACAATATCTATCTATCTATATATTACAGTGTGGGACGGACTGAACAGCACGTTAAGCGATAAATTACAAAAATTACAAAACAGAGCTGCTAGGGCCATCACTAGAACAAGTTATAAAGAACTAAATTGGGATACGCTTACTGTCCGCCGCAAAAAGCAAACATAGGGGCGTGCGCAGGGAGGGTTCCAGGGGTTCCGGAACCCCCCTTTTCTTGGTAACAATGTTGATTTTTTCAGCATTTTTGCGATTTTTG
>JAOBBB020327002.1:0-10495 GCA_025331005.2 Zoanthus gigantus | reverse complement strand
AATTTACCTCACTTTGTGAGGTGTTTAATATTCAAAACACAATGACACACTTTGTCCGCCGTGAAGTCGTCATGGAAATGATTTGGATAGTATGTGTGTTTTGATTGGTTGAAAAAACGTTTTAAAAAAGAGTATGTAAACACAGTTTCCATCTGCTCTTCACTCACAAAATAAATTGTCTTTTCTTCTTGCTAGCTTTGTACCTTGCTTTTTTATCGCCTGAAAATTATTAAATTAATACTTTTACATCCCATGAATGGATGAAGATGAGGAACTACCAATTTTTCTTTAGAATTTGATCTTAAACTTGCAAGTTCTTAAACAGTTTAAAGGTATTTTGCTGGTTTTCTTATTGATCACTTGAAATTGGAAAAACTTATAACTTCATTTTTTCATTGAAGATTTCTTCTGAACTCAGTTGTTTTTACACAAATCAGCAATTTCAGTCATTTCAACAAAAACTAGAGAGTGGCATTGCTCAAGTAGTAATTTAAAAAGGGCAAATGCTATTGGATCATGATGATGTTCAGGAGAATTCACATGTTTATCATTATAATAAACTACAGTAAAAGTCTTCTGGGTATTTTCTTCTTCTTCTGTTGGTTATTTTATAAAAAATTCTAAAATGGTTTCTGTGTTTACATAACCTGATGTAAACACGCGGGAAGTTTGGAGAACACTTGATAAGATGACAACCATTCCGCTTCGAGTCGTGGTTTCTTATGCTTATCTCGTGTTCTCAAACCTCTTAAATAATAATAAACAATTAATTATAAACAATAGTTCACAAGGTGAAGCTCAATGGGCTATTCACCGGTGGTCCTTGATGGCAACGATCCAATAGTTTTAGCATCATCTTACTGGTCGAACAGAAAAAACAATTTGGGAATAAATGAAAAGAAGCGCAACGCTTAATTACGAGAATTTTGAACTCAGTAGCTTCCTCCCGCCTGACAGCAGCGTAAAACATTGTGAGACATACACTTAACTCTTCTTTTTTGTATAACTGGATAAAAGTTAGTTTAGTTTGCAAACCATTCTTTTAAAAAAGTGACAATAAAAATTATATTTTTATAAAAGACTTATCGAAAAAACTAGTATGTTTCTTTCTAGTAACAAAAATGGTTAAATCACCTTCCAAAAGCAGACCATTAATGAGGGAGCTTAGTTCTCCTCTTCCAACATTTGACGGAACAGAAAATGGAGCATCAGAGACCGCAAATCTGTTGAGCAGTGGAAATGTTCAACCATTATGTTTGGTCATGATGTACTGCAAACGTGATACTAACAATTTAATTTATCAGATAGACAAAATGTGTCTATCTCTACCACTTCAACTGTTGTTGTGTGCGTAAGCTGAACAAATTACCTTTTTGCCCTAGTAAAAAACTTGGCTTGAATATGTCGGTCGCTTTCGTCCGCCATTTTGGAATTTCCACGTGGTTAAGCGCGGCACGTCATGCCTGTGTACACAAAACGGCACTATTTAATTTGTTAACACAACAATGCACGGGGTGTCTCGAAAACTAAGACCTAAGACCTAAGACCTCGAAAACTAAGACCTCGAAAACTAAGACCTCGAAAATTAAGGCCTCGAAAACTAAGACCTCGAAAAAACGACAGTAAAAAACTGTGTTTTATGTTAATACTTGATACTTACGGGGTGCTAGTGCTTACTTTGCAATGCTTCTTGCATGTCATTTGTTTTGAAAATAAGCTCCGAGATTAACTTAAGGCGAGTCGGAGGAAAGAAACCCAAGGTTGCGTGACCCTCGACAGGAATTAAATAAAACAATAGTTTGGGCAAGAAAGAACATCTTTAATAGGCTTAGCACATAGCACATCTTCAAGTGATGCTTTGTGATTCCTGTGCTAAAGCAAAAGATTTCTAGTCAAAAAATATTTCGGTTAATCTCGGAGCTTATTTTCAAAACAATTGACATGCAAGAAGCATTGCAAAGTAAGCACTAGCACCCCAAAAGTATTAAGTGTTAATGTAAAACACAGTCTTTTACTAACGTTTTTTCGAGGTCTTAGTTTTCGAGATCTTAGTTTTCGAGGTCTTAGTTTTCGAGGTCTTAGTTTTCTAGGTCTTAGTTTTCAAGATCTTAGTTTTCGAGATCTTAGTTTTGGAGGTCTTAGTTTTGGAGGTCTTAGTTTTCAAGGTCTTAGTTTTCGAGGTCTTAGTTTTAGGTCTTAGTTTTCGAGATCTTAGTTTTGGAGGTCTTAGTTTTGGAGGTCTTAGTTTTGGAGGTCTTAGTTTTCGAGGTCTTAGTTTTGGAGGTCTTAGTTTTAGGTCTTAGTTTTCGAGATCTTAGTTTTGGAGGTTTTAGTTTTCGAGGTCTTAGTTTTCAAGATCTTAGTTTTGGAGGTCTTAGTTTTCAAGGTCTTAGTTTTCGAGGTCTTAGTTTTAGGTCTTAGTTTTCGAAGTCTTAGGTCTTAGTTTTTGAGACACCCTAGACCATCTAGCTGCAACAGCACTCATATATATTTTAAACATTAAGAAATGCCCTCGATATAACAGACAGACCACAACACCGGGATTACTATACCCTGCTGTTTTCAACAAGTGTGTGACTTCTAGGTTCAGTAGTTTTGTTTCAATCATTTTATATCACAAAACATAATTTTAAAAAACCTTTGGTTATCTGGTTAGGGAATTCAAACCAAAAAGCCCCCTGCTAAATCCCAGATAGAAGAGAAAAAAAATAAAGTGAAAACTAATACAAAATATTGCTGTCTGTAACTTTTTTGTTTTTCTAAATTGCATGCATCAGTAACTACATTGAATGAAATCACTTTTTAATTAAAAAAGACATACAAATTGAAAATAATATATTTTCACTTAAATAATGTCGCATGATAGGGAATTGAAAAAGGGGGTAGCATCACAAACAAGTTTTAAGTATAGTACATGTAAAAATAACTGAAAATTATGCTGCTTATACTTATTGTTTTTTGTTTCTTTTCTTACTTATTGTAGAGATACACAGTCCATTATATGCATAAAGTTTGGCCTTTCAGTTGAGTTAATAGTTTAATAAACTTGTGACTACATACCAACTTGTTCTTGATTTATAATATCAAACAACTTAATTAAGGTAGCTTAGGAATGTTTACAACTAATGATTTCAGTTTGCCTATTAGCATGACCTCCGTCTTTACACGAAAGAAACTAATAAACTATTCAATGCTCTTGACCCCATGAGATTTGATTGAAACAAAAGAACAAAGAATATTTTAAATTTTAGAGTTTCTAAGTTCCAGTGTTGACAATATTTGTTAGAGTAACCTATTCAACCAAACAATAACACTCATCGTTTGTCACAAATCAACACGAGGAATAATTACATCATTTGTCACGTTTTGTGCTTTCGTTAACAGGACTGATTTATATTCTAATTTGTTTTTACTTTTCTCGTCTAGCTCTTGCCTCAAGCAAGAGAACGATTTTGGAAGATCAAATTGTTTTAAAAAGATTTATATATAAAAGTTACCAAGCTGGCACTGCAAGCAATACTGTAGGTAGATATTGCGATAAAGATGTGTTTTTAATCTTCTATAAAATAGAAATACAATATATTCAAAAACAATTATTTGCACACAATATCATTCTAAGAATGATGTAACGCCGTGACGAAATCTCCAATGGCGACGTTTACATTATATTGAGCTCGCACTTAGGAAATTGAGTTTTAAAAAATATTTCAGTTGTTGCGTTTGTCAAATCTTTTATTCTTAATTTCTGCTCGATATGATCAAAAGACTAAAACAAAAAGATTACACTCACAGTCTAAAGTAAATACCTCGACCATAAAAAACCTCACTCGAAAATCATGCAGAGCTAACACTTTAATTTGTCACGAAACTTTTAAGTCTTCTGGCAAGAAAAACTTGACATCTTTACAATTAAGTTCAAAAACTGAACTAAGAAAAAAAAGGGAATTATTAAGTTATTATTGCCACTCGCAAACCTTGATGTAGTTTGTCAATACGTTTTCAAAATTCTTTTTAGTAATAAAGTACTTCAATATGTATGAAATCTAAACTAAGGGTAAGTCAAAAGTTTTAGTTGTTTTTTAACTTTCTGACTTATATTACAAAACCGACTGAAATTACACGCTGAAAATCTACTAATACAGTTTAGTCTAAAAGTTTTTATTTTTTGTTAATGTCTGCCGCTAGGAATTCTGACAACTTTAAGTGACTGAGACTAAATTAAAAGAACAATGTTGCGCCAAATTAAATATGTCTTCACGTTTTTTTAGAATACTTAGGACAAAAACAGTTTAACGTTTTTCAATTTTTTAATTTGAATAATCTAACCATTAAATGAAGTCTAAGTTATCATAAATATTACAAATGTCGGGAAAAGGTTTCAAAGTAGTTCAAAGTGACTGAACGAGACAGTTTGCTAGCGTGATGCAATTTACGGCATCAACAGTTGAGAAAGCGCGTTCGCCAGTCAACACGAACCGCGTCGTCTTTCGTTGACGTTGGGTATTTTCTTTTTATATCTGTCTGCCTTAGATGCAAATTGCTACGTAAATCAGTTGCATTTACCTCTCCGAATTCACTTTTAATCCTTTTTCTCTCTTGTCTTCATCAGGCATACTGCCTCGGGCGAACAAACTTGAAGCTAACTCTTTTTTCTCTTCCTAACCATTATGTTGGAACAAGGTAATAATCCTTAAACAAAATGGAAGATAGATTACAAGAATTAAAACCACGTTATTTCCAAAATTTTCGGTCAAGGAATACTGAATGAAGAGTTTTCCATTCAGTCAATTCTTACGATATAAAAATAGATTAATCTTACTATACATAAATATACTGATATATTTTAAATTTGGTGCAACTATTAATTAAACGGTACAACTCAAATCCCCGTGGTCTGCCAAGCAAAGACCTACTTAAAATAACAGTGCTCTCCATATATTAATAAGTGCATCAACAGTTTATGAAAGAAAAAAAACAAGCTCTAATATACCGCGGTCATTAGATTTTTTCGGCTCTCCACATCCGGCGCCCAAGCGAATCGTCTCGATCGCGACTTGTTCAGTGTTGGCCAGTCCTGTATAAATTTCTAACAAGCTTTCTGCCTCTTCTTAAACTGGAGAATGCTCAATATAATTTGGCTGTCAATAATTTTACAGCCATGTGGGGCACATTTCATTTAACACTGAAAGAGTTTTGTCGAACTTGATATATATAAAGCCCAAGACGCATTATGCTAATTTGAGTAGCCTTCTGTGTACTTTTGATCACAACCAAAACAAAATCTTCCACCGAGGACAGATTAGTCCTCCACACTAAAGGCTTTAATTTACGTAAACAAAGAAATTTAACGTCCAAGACACTCAAAATACTTTTAATTATTGAATTTACTTTAAGAAAGATATCTAAAAAATTTGTGGTAAATAAATTTTTTGAACAACACGCAGCTTGACTACTTTGCAATTCACTAAACCACGAAATTGACAAACTTTCGCCGATAGCTTGACTTACCCGACACAGACTCAGCGCTTTTTCAACTTGATTTTCTCGATTTGATTTAAGACATCCTCATCTTCCTGTGGTAAAGTGTTATTACAAATATTTATACCTTTGTATATTTTCGTCCCAAAGTTAGACTGCACTTTGCTGTGAAAATTGGTCAAACGACGAAAAGTTCAACATTAATTACAGCATTTGCATTTTGTCCAATCAAAAAGCTCCATAGAACAATTCCAAATAAATAACCCAATCAGAGCGCTCGTTAAGACAAATATCGTTTCGCATGAAAAGTTTTGTTGTCCTGAACAGTCAATTTTTTTTTAACTTGTCTGAATTTTTTTTGAAAGCTCTGGATCTTTGAAAAAAATTCGGTTCTTGTGAAATCTAAAGACCTTAGGATACCTCAGCTTAATGATATTAGTATACTTTTCTATCTATGTGCGTTAGACACTTTTATAGCGACCTCTTAGCAGGTGTTGTATCGTATATATCATACAACGGATCAGCAGAAGAATTGCGTTTTTGTCTTCACGACATTTTCTTTGTAATATCTGGTTATTGTTACTGATAATCTATGACTTCAGTGAGCTGGAAAGCTTTTTCCCAGTATAGAAAAATGGATATAAGAAATTGCGCATAATATTTTGCGAAAAGCTGAAGCAATACGATAGGTATTTCTTCCCAGAACATAACAATTTCAGTAGCTATAGCCATAGGTCCTTGTTTTTGTCCTTTTAACTTACTAATACTAGTTAAACCTTACTATCTGAAAACGGACTTGTATTCTCAAGTTTGTCTTACTCACTACAGCGACTACACTCCAAAAAGTTTTGAAAAAATGGAAAAAAAGTAATTGCTTACCTTCACGTTTTCTCAATTCAACTCCTCGCTCACGAAAAAAGCAATCACAAAAAGTAAAACTGGGCACTTTTATATACAAACTAATCAAACATGATTTCTTTCAGTTGATCTATAAACTCACATAAAACGTTCACAAGTACATCTACTGGTTTTAAATAATCAAGAACTCTCAACAGCCAATAAAAATTGTTGTTAGTTGAATTATCCTTTGTTATATCATACAAGTCTTATACAATCGATAGGCAAACATTGCATTAGTATTAAGCAATTAAACCGCAACAGATATATTCAAAAATACAGTCCGATTTAAAATATTTCAAAACCGTTAGCCACCTCTAGCGCTTAAATTGATGGAGGTGTTAATAATTTTCATAATGACGGCCGACGTTTGGTATCAACTGTTGGGGACGTCTTACGCTTTTTATTTTAAATCTTCTTTCAAGTGGCCAACATAAAGATAACTAAAGTGTATTTTCCCTACTGGGTTTATTCGACAAAATTTGCGTATGAAAACAGTTTTTAAAACTGTTTGCTCTATTTTTTAACCTATTTAAAGGCTTTCGTTTTTTAGTAATAGTTCTCGTTTTCATATGAGCTACATTTTTTTTTGTTTTTTTAAATTTGGTTCCATTTCTAGTGTTTTCTGGCGCTCGTGTTCTATTGCTTAACACCTGCTTAGAAGGGTTTATCTTAAAAATATCTGGAATTTGATTTTAATTTATGTCAGTAAAGAAAAAGATTTAAACACAAAGGAAAGAAAGCGGCAAGCTGCGACTTTTTTGTTCCAAATCAGATGCGGCTGCTTATGTTTTGTCATGTGACATAACTGCCCATTGAACTGATATCTACACAATAAAATGGCAAGTTCTTTGAAAATATTAAAGCCTTGAGCTTAAGCCTTTGTTTTTGTTGAAAGAACAAAACATAGGAAGAATATATCTTAAATAGATTTTAAACAACGATGCTATCAATGATATGGAAACCTTTTTTCGTCAAAAGATAAAACAAAAGGTGTTATTTTTTGTCGCGTGAATACAAATTGTTTTTGCTTGATGGAGGTCAAGTTTCAGTTTATGGTATTGCTGTTAACACTATTTTTATAAGAATATAATTCGTTACAAATTGAGATTGAAATTATAGTGAAATTTTTGAAATAAACAAAAAGCTGAGATTTGGAAAACAATATATATTTTGTGTAAGCACTGACAATTTGAATAAACAACAAAACTATAATAGGTCGGTTGAAAACCAGTACAGAACCGTGTACGATAAATACTCTTGCCAGCGTTGGATCAGAAGATCGTGTTCAGTCGAAATAACATCAAAATAAAATATTTTTGTTTAAAAGACTTGCAATGACTGACCTTATAACGTGGATAATAAAAGTTGGGCCGTGCGTACAATATTTCGATTGGCCATTACCAATCTTCATCAAGTAATGGACAGTCGATATTGTATGCACAGCCCAACTTTTATTATTCACGAACACGGATATTTTGAAGGTGTTTTAGTGTTGATATATGCCAAAAATATTAAAATATTATTATCCATGATCTATCTCAGCCTCGGATTGAATTATGGGAATTTTTAAGCCTCAAGTATATTATTAAAAAAGGTTTGTGGAAGTGCAGGAAGCAGGAAGTTCCGGAAGTTATTCCTTTAGTGCAGTAAACCTTTGATCTGTGTGGGTTGGGAGACAGAGGATACTAGAGTTTCATCCGCACGTAATATTGCCTGATGCTGAAAACAACAGTTACTTGTGATAATAAAATAACAATATTATTATAAATAATAATAATAGAATTCTCCCAACCTGAGCCCATACTTTTCATTGAACAAATTTGAGGGAATTTGACTTTTAATCTTCAGTAGTTTGCTTTGTTTGATCAATTCTCATTTTCTCATTACAAAATGTCATATTTTGTATGTGTTATATAAGGAGAAGTTGGTTTTGATAACTGACTGGCACTGAAAGGGTTAAGATCTTAAGACTTTTTAATGCCAAAAGTCCAATTTTTCAATGCAAAAATTCAGAAAAAGAAACCCGTAGAGATAACAAAGCTAATAAACACTTTCTATGGTAAACAAGATCACACCTTCACAAAAATCCATAAACTTTATAATCGAATAACAACAAGAGTTCTGATCAACAAAGGCAGATTCGGAGTGGTGTGGCACAGTCAATGCAGTGGTTGGCACAAACGTGAAAGACGCGAACGTCCCACTAAAACTGCTTCCGATATGCAGAAAGATTTGGCTGCAAGCAAAACTCACTTTCATTCGCATTACATATATAATGCCTCTTAAGACCCCAAAAAGAAATTCAAAGAAATGTAAGACCTTTTTAAGATCTTAAATCTGCCAAAAACAAAATAAAGATTTTTAATGACTTTTAAGGACCCGCTGGAGTCCGGTTTTAGCTGGTGTAAGTACTTTTTAAACTAAGTCTTAGCACGAACCGCCAACCTTGGATCACTAAAGTACTGAAAAGGTAGGCCGCACATCTGCCTCAACAGAGTTGGGTTTCTCCCAGATTGCACAAACACCTAGAAGAAAGCATGGTACATGACATGAATGGCACAAAATTTGAAAAACCTCATTCATTAATTCATTTATTATTCAGCTACTTTTTCATTTCATTTCATACGTTCATTATATTCAAGTCACTCATTCAATTCATCCATCGGTCCATCTACTTATCTGTCCATCCACCAAACTGTTCATCCATTCAATTGTCTATCAATTTTCAATCAATCTTCCGTCCACCCAACCACCCATCCGTCCACCCATCTATCAATAAACTCACCCACCCATCTATCCATAGCCTAATTAAAAATAATAGAAAGAAAAATGAACTGAAATCGATTAACACTACTGTAGTATTAATAACTTGTTTGGTCAATTTTTAACCCCAATGGCAGCAAGAAGCCGAATTGTTTGTGATTTACACCCTTTTCTGGGGCTTGATAACAGGACTACATCACACAGTTTACAATATTTTTCTATCGGTAAAACTTCCCTGCGATAAAGAACGGACCACAACACTTGAGGACAGGTCAGCATCACATAGTTTATAATATTATTCTAACGATAAATAGTCCCTGTGACCAAGGACTGACCACAATACTTAACGACAGGAACGCATCACACAGTTTACAACATTATTCTAAGGATAAAAGCCCCCTGTGATCAAGGACAGACCACAACACTTGAGGACAGGACTGCATAAGATAGTTCATAATATTATTGTAATGGTACATGGTCCTTGTAAACAAAAACAGACCACAGTACTTAAGAACAGGACTGCATTACACAGTTTACAATAATATTTTAAGGGTAAAACTCCCCTGCGATAAAAAAAGACCAGAACACTGGGTAGTCGCTCTGATCTTAACGAGTATTACGTCTTAAATCTACAGTTAATAATAGTGAGCCTGAATATTAGCAATATTGCCAGCTCCTTCTGCATGGACAGCTCTTTGAACATGGACAGCTCCTTCAACATGGCCAGCTCCTTCGACATGGACAGCTCCTTCGACATGGACAGCTCCTTCAACATGGAAAGCTCCTTCGACATGGACAGCTCCTTTAACATGGACAGCTCCTTTGACATGGACAGCTCCTTCGACATGGACAGCTCCTTCAACATGGACAGCTCCTTCAACATGGACAGCTCCTTCAACACGGCCAGCTCCTTTGACATGGACAGCTCCTTCGACATGGACAGCTCCTTCAAATTTTTTCGGCCATAGACACCTGGTTCAGTCTTTTTCCGGGTCCCTCTGAGGCCCAAAGTGACCATTTCAGTGGCTTAAATTTAGTTCTATCATTGCGGTCATAAAATTCGTTTTTTTCGTCGTCAGACAATGAAAAAACTCTCGCAGTTAAAATAAATATAAAAACATAATTTTTCCTTTACAGACTAAAACTTCAGGAACATTTCTGTTCTGTTGCGCGCTCTACATATTCTGTTGTCTAATACCGTTTTCATGTATCAGGCACGGCGCCACGTTTTCAAAAGTGGGGGGGCTAAATCAGTGAGTGATTGAGGGCGCTGTAAACCCCAAATGATGTTCGCCTTTAGAACGCAATCAAAAGCTCAAAACGGCTGTTTCAGAATGTACCTCAACTTTTCTTA
>JAOBBB020326902.1:0-10495 GCA_025331005.2 Zoanthus gigantus | reverse complement strand
GTTTTCCGGCAGGCGGTCTTTTTCTCCCTCTACCCAATTTTTCTTCCTAACAACAAGACCGCCAGCTACGCAGGCTACATCTTTCAGAAAACTCTTGTCGGTCTGTACAAAGCTTCGTTTGAAAACCTTGTGCGTCGCCTTTTCATCAAAGCTATACATAAGGATTTCTGGGTAATTTTCCCAAACGCGACATGATAGATCCTAGACTCGGCCTACCACAGGTAGCCAGAGTAAAAAGTCGTAGATGCATAAAAAAGTACAATTTTAAGCTTGGGAAGCCTGTGAGTAAGCTGATCGCATAGATACTGGGATTGCTATGTAATGGCATACATGAAGTATTGCAAAAGAAAGATTTTTAAAAAACTGCAACTGAAGAGTGAAGTGCTGAATTCCGGTGAATATTTTCAAAACTATCTTTTAACCGCATCGATCCACCAGTGCTATCGAAAGTTAGCATGGGAGACGAAGATGAGAGTGTTGTGAGAAGTGATGGAAATCAAACTATATCAAGTTCACGGCGGGGTAAAGTACATTTATTGTTGTCTTCAGTACAGATAGTTTGGGTCCCGTTTCAAATTTAGTTCGTTTCAGTTGCATGTCGTCAGTATCAAAATGTGACACACGAAATGATATATTAAAGCACTTCGATTTTTGAGATTTGAACTTTCGAGTACAAGGTTTTGAGTGAATCATTGTGCATAATCAGATTGGTTGCGAGCCTGTCATATATTGTGGAGTTATAAACAAAAGCATAAATGAAATAGTTGGCATTGTATAAGACAGACTGCAGTTATTTGCTGGCTGCAATGATAAACATAATGGAAATTTAGAAAGGAATATCAAATAAAACCAGCTGAAATAATGTACCTGTCAATCTAAACCCCTGCCTTCCAACGTACCCCTGGCATTAGACAGGGATTGAACTTTTGGGGTTTATAAACACTGCTAAATACCCCGCCGTGAGGGGCTAGTTTAGCTATACTAATGGTCTGCCATGCGAGGCTTCTAGCCATGCGAGGCTTCTAGCCATGCTAAAAATTTAATTTAAATGTTTTGCCTTTTGCGACCTCCTACAACTCACTTTAAATGGCGGGGGATTTACTTTCCTGTAAGACACAGCAGCAAGTCAAGAAATTTGTACTTTTAGCAAAGGTAGTTTCATTTCAGGATATTTTACACTTTACTCATTATTTCTTTAGCCTGGATCTCCTGCCCTTTCAGCTCACTCGCTTTTACGAGGTTAAACCACTCACCTCCTCCAACAGATTTATTGTAATATTTAGGCTTTGCTTCTTTACATTCCTAATCAAGATTAATTATTTAAAAACAAACAGAACCAAAGTCAACTATCGTAAAGTATTTGTATGTCTTGCAGAAAAGTTAATATATTTGCGATGGCAGTCCAAAACTAGCTCCCATGCTCTTCTGCAATATTTTGTCAAAACTGTCTAAACCCTGCTGGATTCCTTGCTGCAATTTCACAATAATCTAAACACCTCTAACACCCAGCTCACATTTTGTCATCTTTGCTGTATTTTTCTTTTCAATTAATTAAATAAATGAAATTATATGTAAATTAATTGTTAGCATGGCTAACATTCATAATGTTATTCTGCTGTTGTAATGTGGCTCTGAAGGTGATGTTAAAGCAATTGTTTAAACAAGTAGTACTTACTTTTGCTGCAATTGCCTGTTTGGGAGTTTAAACTACAAGTGTGTGTATTTGTGTCAATAGATTTTATAGTTATTTTTTTGTATTATAACAAGTAAAACTAGCTCTGCCTTTAAATATTATTTTGTCTTATATTAAAAACTTTCTTGAAGTTGTCTAAGTTGCAGATATACAGTATTAATTAAAATTAGATTGTTGTCTTTGGTCAATGCACAAATTGTTTTAATACCTTTCAACTGATTTTGTACATACACCATTTAATATAAGTATGAACAGTTTTGAGAAAATCTCACACCTATCTTTTTACAAAGTTTGTAAACTATGTTTAATTGAACTTCACCAACCGATTTCCTTGTCTTTGGAATCCACCAGGTGCAAGCAGATGTTGTACTTTGTCTTCTGTTACTCTAGTTTGCATCAGTCATGGATTTTCAGCATGGGTAAGTAGCCAGTAAGAGAAGAAAGGATTTTCTCAGTCTGTTTTTACAGTCCAAAGGACTTGACTAGTATGTATATAGCCATCTTCAGCACTATTTTGAAACAGTGAAACAAGCAGAAAAAATAGACTATCATATTGCCATCAAAAACAAATTATTTCACCATCAAAATAAATGGCAAAAACCTCACAATGCTGTAACCCAGACAATCAGCTGGATATTTTAAGATTTCCACCTAGATCTTTGCAATAGAGTATCTAGTATATGATTTTCCTTGCTATATAGAATTACACTATGTAAAGAATACAACTATATGGAGAAAATATCCTGTAATTATTGCAACTAAAATACTAACAAAAGCAGGAAGGAAATGCAGGTTTTTTTTACAGTAAATGAACAGGAATTTGTAGTTAGCCTTTTATGATCTAGTGTTCAGAAAACTAGTAGTAGTCAGAGCATTTGTAGTAAGAGGAGCTCGGATAGTGATCTCTTTGAACAGAGGTTGTTCAACTGGCCCATATAGGACACCAAGGCATTACTAAAATGAAAAAGTACTTATGTTGAAGCTGTGGTTCCCTGGGCAAGACAGAATTTATTTACTATGTACAACCTACCCCTCACAGATGAGGATTGATGGTTGGGGAAGATTGATAGTTGGGAGGAGGAGACATCCATAAGGAACTACCACCCGTTCCAAATTGTGAGGGTTTCTCATGAAAAGGATTCTATGCAGATGTTTTGCATTCACCCAGAGTCCTAGCAAGAGGTAGCATCCACCTTCAGGGGTCCCACACTCACAAAAGAATACCTTCTGGTAGTGGTATTCAAACAGTCAAGATGGGCTGTGGTGGAGTTTGTGTCAAGCATTGGTGCTAAGTAATATCATAGTTGGATATAATGTTTGGTTCTTTTGGAATATCTGAAAGATATTGGACCATCCTTCATAGAAGCAGCTTCAGCGAGTACCTTGGCTTAAGCCATCAGCGCACAAGTGAACCCCAAAGTTGGCAAAGTGGGGTGTGGCAAAGTGGGGTGTGTATGAGAATATTGAAGAAGGATACCACAGGGGTGAAGTTCAGACTTGAAATTTGCCACTTCATTCATGCATACCAAGCAACACCATACTTCGCCATGAAGATAGTGCCATCAGGTGTCCCAGTCATAAGTTTCACACCAGACTACCAGCTGCCTTGGTTCTGCAACAGCTGGGATTTCGAAGAGCTGTAGCAGACAGACCTGGTGAACCAATTCAGTTGAAGAGCTATACAGCAAATAAAGACTGTGGAGATCCAGTTGGGATTGGAGACCTGGTAATTATCTCCTCTATTCTGAGAACTTATGAATTTATTGCAAAATGTTACAAATCCCAGTAATTTGTATATAAATTAAGTTACATAAATGTTAATTCAAAACCTCAAATTTATGTTAAAATTTTGTTGAAAATTTTTTAGTAGATTTTGAGCTTTTGTTGCATATTAGCTGTTGAATTTCTTCTTCAGTTCATATTTGAAACCATTTTGCTGCCATAAATGTGTAAAAATAATTTGCTTGACCCAACTGGCATACAAATTTGCCCTTATTTGAAAGGTGCACGACCTGATCACGTGCTAGTCGAAAGTTCAAGTTGTTGTTTCCTAGGGAGTTAGTGAGTTTTGTTTGCCCTAGGGAGTTAGTGAGTTTTGACCCATGACTGACATGTTACACGTTTTCCGCCAATCGGAAAACATTTTTGAGTTTGGAGGTATAAAAAATTGATTTTTTATATACCTAGAATTTCACTCAACAAAATGAACACTGTGATTGATTTATTCTTGATCACGTCTCCCTGATCAAATTCAAATGCATCCCGACCGGTATACAATTGCCCAGTTGTCGCTCGCGCGCTGAATACAAATAGCAAATTAACAGATGTTATATGAGGCTATAAAAAGCATACTTTACTTTTTCATATACTTCGAAACAGTAAGATAAGACTTATTCAATCAGCAGGAATGATGATTGTGAATAAAGACGTTGTGCCGTCTTTGTTGTTTTTGCTATACGATCGTTTAAGGAAAATTCTACGTACATATCAAAGCCAGAGCTCGAAAATATTTTCCAATTCCTCCTAGCCATGGGCTAGTAAGTACAGGAATTTACTAGCCCGGATCTTATATCAACTATCCCATTAATGCCTAATGCCCGGCATTAGCAATGGCAATATAGTTTTAATGTTTATATAAGAATGGCCAATGGTCACACAATCGTTAACATTCTGTTCACTTTAACAACATATCCAACACTAACGATAAGATACGTCAATGTTAAAGTGAGTTTGTTCAGTATAAAGCAGCTTCAGGTCAAGGTTTTCCACCCAAAAATAACACTACGTTATTCAGTGTGAAAGAAACGATCGTGTACTTGCTTCTTCATACTTTTTGTGGCATAATTTTCGTATTGGCACTTGCATATTTATGCTGGAGCTCCATTGTAAGGTTGAGACAATACGTTCGCACCTGTGAAATCACTGAATCGTTTAGCGTGAAATATTTTGTACCGTTTATTTATTTTCGAAGTTTTATGTTTTTTAAATATTTTGTTACAGATAATTATACGAAGCGGATTACCACCAGTTCTTGCTATATTTAACTTTATGTGTTTACGAAAGATTATAAAACATTGTAAGCGTGCGAAAAGTAATATAAATAAAGTGATGGCTTTTAATTGTTAGGGTTAATAGTTCGGGTTTGGGCAAGGGATATTTTAGAGAAATGATTAAAGTTAGCGTATTTATTCGTTAGGGTTTGGGCAAGGGATATTTTAGAGAAAGATTGTAAAATATTGTAAGCAAAGGAGAAGAAAAATAGATAAAGCTACCTTCCGCAAGCTGCTGTAAGATTCGTAGAACAGTTAATTCGAAGGTTTACAATTGAGAAATCGAACAAAATTATCTTACCTTGTCTTTTAATTTTAAAATTCTCGAAAATCGAATTAAATTGAGAGGAATTTTGGCTTGTGCTGAGGGCTACGAATTCGGCCATGTACTTGTTAGGCGAAAGAGAAAAAGCTGCAATTAATTTGTATCTTAGAAAATATTTTGTGACATTTTTTGTCATATTTTCGTGCCAAATAGCTTGATTTATAAACATTTATTGGACTAGGTTGAGCAAAATATCGTGATTTATCAGTAGCGAGCAGATTAATTATTTGCCGAAGCCAAAGGCAAATACATTAAAGTTACGATTCGATAAACTTTTACATACTTTATTTTGGTAAGAGTCGTTTGACTTAAACAGATCATTCTTAATTTTTGTTACTATTTTGATACTTTTTATTATCCATGGTTTAGAGAATCGCTTGGGTTTTATTTTTAAAAGAGGCTTTAAGGGAATATTTTTGTTAACTAACTTGTTAAATTTTTTATAAAAAATTAGAGAATAGTTTGTGAAAAATAAATTTAACAGAAATAATAACGCTTCTAAGTTTTTAATACTAACATGTTTTGACAGTTGCCACTGCCATCAGAGTATAAAATAATTATATGGAAACAAGTATAAATACACAACTCGTAATAGTGATTAGTACAAAGGACAACGCTTCAGGTTGGCATGCTTTACCTGTTGATTTAAGGAAGGCTTTAATTGGATTAAGTAAGAAGTTATGTGTAAAAATTACGCATTAAAATCACTTCTGAACAAGTCAATATTTGTGTCAACAAAAACAAAGACGGAATGATTGCCTTTAATAACAGTAAGCAATTCAATTATATCATCAAAATATTTTAAAAAGCAATGGGATTATTGTGCTGTTGGTACAATACACTGCCAATAATATTTTTCCTTCCGGGTACAAATATTTCAATCCATAAAGCCTGAAAAACCAAAGTATTTATTATCATCACAAATGTACATTCCAACACCTCCAGCAGATAGAGATTTCAGAACGTATTCAAAAGCGTACGTCCAGGAATGTTACATAGTGAAATTCAGGCCATCTGAATTTGCATTCGTGGTATGAGTTTCAGAAATTCCAATATTACGAAACAAAAAGTCAAGTTCATCCAAAGTATGAGTTTGCAGATTTTTCGTGATTTTTCTTTAGAATTCTTATGTTGTTGTGAAAAATAGAAAAACAATTATCGGGGCAATAGTCCGATTTAGATTGAGTTATAGTATTATGGAAAGTGTTAGGAGAATAGTATCGACATCTGATATGTTGTTTTTCATTATTATAATCTGTGTCAATATTTGGATCCAAGCATTGATTTAGAGTGAATAAATCAATATCATACACGCTTGGTAGATTGTTTAGGTATTTTTATATGTGTATATGGGGAACAGAGAAAGCTATTATTAAATTGACCATGTACAGTATATAAGAATGTTTAAAGTATAACTTGGTAATTAGTGCAAGAGGAGCTTGTTTATTTTCTTAAGTTCTTTCTTGCTCGTGATGATTTAATAATGAATCTAATTTAATGATCATATGATGAAAAGAACAGTATGATGAATATAATTTTAATACAGTATGTCGATTTTTATTAAACATTTTTAGGAACAACAAATCTGCATTTATTTGTTTTTATCAGGGTGACAGGATGTGGGCCTTTGCAGTTGGTCTTTACCTGGTTGAGCTCACTCCAGGCTCCCTTATGCTTACAGCAATATATTCTTTGGTTGTGTTGCTGACATTAATTCTGTTTGGCCCGTTTGTGGGTGATTGGGTTGACAAGAACCCCCGGCTGAGAGGTATGTCCAAGAAAACACACAGAGCTCCAGCGGGGCATTAAAAGTCTTTATTTTGTTTTTTTTGCAGACTTAAGGCCTTAAAAAGGTCTTAAAATTGCTATAATTTCATTTTGAGGTCTTAAAAGGGCATTATATGTGTAATACGAATGAAAGTGAGTTTTTTTTTGCATCCAAATCTCTCTGCATATCGGAAGCAATTTTAACCGGACGTTCGCGTCTTTAACGTTTTTGACCACCACTGCATTGACTGTGCTACACCACTCTGAATCTGCCGTTGTTGATCAGAACTCTTGTTGTTATTCGGTTGTAAAATGTAGATTTTTGTGAAGGTGTGATCTTGTTTACCATGGAAAGTCTTTTTTAGCATTGCTATCTCTTTAAGTTTTTTTTTCTGATCTTTTGTTTTCAAGGTTGGTCTTGAATGTTTTTACTTTCGGCATTAAAAAGTCTTAAAAAGGTCTTGAGTTAGTTGTCTCCTGACCTGCAGGAACCCTGACACCAACAGACGGTGCAAGTGCTTCATTTGTTAGTGTAGTGCCTGTTCACGTGCAGCAAGTTATCATGCTGGAGCAATAAAGTTATCCCTGTTTCCCAGGTTATCCCCAAGCCAAGTCAACTTTCTGTATGTTTTTCTCTTTGGTGAAACCAAAATCTTTACTTGCAGCTGAGACAACTAGGATTAGGATTAACTTTGTTTGAAGGGTAGGGTTAAGTTATCCTAGCCGTTGGGAATCGTTTACTCTGAGTTGTTTCAAGGGCTAGGAACAACTTTTTTTAAGTGTTTCATATGCCTTTACAGTAAACCCTTGTTAGTAGAGGGAGACTGTATGAGTAAACCCATTGAAGATATGCACCATCTGATCCTAAGATACAGTAACTATATAGATGTTTTGTTTTTCAGGGCTGGATTTGACCCTATACCCTAAGATAAGCTTGTCTTATGACTCTAGTGCTGGTATTTGTTGGCAGGTCATACTGTTACTTGATATATTCATGTTCAAGAAACTGCTATCATCTAGTTTTCTAAGCAATAGCTTCGATTTGTTAACTTTATAATGGAACGTTCTCGCTCTACAATGGGACGATACGTCTTTACTCAATACCACTTTCTTTGTCCCGAAGTTTCTCAACAGCCAGACACATGTTAGATTTGTCTAGTACATAATATTTCATAAACTTCCACTCTATAAACGGAGTACAAAATATTTACATAATTCGGGTAAGGAAAGCACAAAAGAGCTTGGCTGCAATTAAAGTGAGTCTAGAATGGCTGAATGTGTTTAGTTTTTTGTTTTACTTTGCTTGAAAACTACATATTAAGAGTCTTCCAATTAGTCTAAAAATATCATAGTTTAGATTTCTATCATAAACTATTAAAAAGTTCTTTTCTTGTCAAAAGAAACCTTGCACAGGCCTCGAACAATACTATTACTTAATAAGCAAATTTTTTTCGCTGTAAAAGATTCATGTGCGCGATTGGTCAAAATCGATCACGTGATTTGGACGTATCTATCGATACCGCCACGACCGGTCATTAATTTCCTTAACATGTGATTTTTATGTATTAACACAAAGCTTGAATAAATTCAAAACTACTAAATAAATGAATCAAAATGATTGTTTGAGCTTTTATACACACAAGTGATTTGGCGGGCTTTTGACGCGTATCCTGAACTTTTCCCGCCTTGCCTTTAAAACAAGTTCGATTCACAATTCTAATTTCTACATGGGAATTATAGTTACATATTCCGTGTATGTTTGGAAATAATTGTGAATCATTGTTGATTTTTGAAATATTAATTATCTTAAAGATTATAAAATATTTGGATAGTACGTGCGGTTTGATTGGTGTACAACTGTGTTTCCGTAGCGCTACGAAGCTCAAAAATGACGTGAACAATATGGCTGGCTGTCTCCAAGTTGTGAGAATTTACAGTTTTCTGAAAGAAATTGAAGTATACATATCCCCTTCGTATATCGTCTTTTTTTTTGTTTAGACGGAAAATAATAATTACACAAATGCAATAAAACAAGTTCTTTGTGCCTTCATAACCTGGTGAAAACCTCGGCAACCTTTGGGGAATTCTCAGATAAGTGAAAATCCTCGACTGCTTTTCGATTTCACTGATCTGCTCTGGAATTCTTCCAAACGTTCGCCTCGGTTTTCACCAGGCTATGAAGGCACAGAAAACATATATTTCGTAGTGAACAATACTATTATATACAGCCGATGAAAACAACACTATTACATAACCTATGAACAATAGTATTACACGGTTTATGAACAATATCATTACACTGCCCGAACGAATTAGCTGTATGAGGAAGTTATAGTCGCTATGTTCATTGCCAAAGGAAAGACATTTATTGTTGTTGACTTTATTTCAGTTGCACAGTCGTCGTTGGTTGCGCAGAACTTGACGGTTGTGTTCTGTGCAGTTATGCTGCTGGTCATCTTAATGTTTAAGAATTCCCTGAGTCAGGAGTTGTATATATTTTTGGAAGCCATCGTCATCATGTCAGCTGCATTTGCCGAGTTGCCGAGTATGGCCACTCAGGTGGCTGTAGTGAAGGACTGGGTCGTTGTGATCTGTGATTCCGATAGTTCAAAGTTAGCTGGTAAGTCAAGTTAACCATTTTACAGTCTTCAAGATATGTACTGTAATTCTGAACAAGATTTCATTTAGAGTTGAATTTTACCTCATTGTGTGGAATAGAATTGAACTACTGTGTTAGAAACGTAGGTAGCAGTAGTCAACAGTCAGTTATTAGTTTGACAGCGTGTCTTTTATACAAATTTCCCCGCAAGTATTGTAAGAAATAACAATTCGGATAAGTTTTGGATAAGTTATAGAACCTGTAAAGTCGACGTAGTGACGATACTTTAAACTATTTAAAGTATTAGCCCACTGAAATTAGATCATTTGTTAAGATAAGTAAAGCGTTGTCTTGCGAAACGCTGTCCCCAGATGTTTTATGATGACTTCATATTTAATAAGGACGCTATTAAGAGACATACTCGACAGAGCAATCATGTAATGCCACCATTCATAAGTCTTGAATGTACCAACAAATCGTTTTATTATCATGACTCTTTTGTTTATAACACAGATATTTATAATCAGTAAATTGAACTAAGACATATTGATTCTGTTTTAATCAGACAGTGCTGTTTTTGTTGAGGATCTTGTGTAGCTTGTGTGTAGGTGAGAAACACCTTTGGATGATCTTTAAGAATTCTCATACGACCAGGGCTTCAATACAGACATTGGCAGAGAATTCTTAAAGATTATCCAAAGATGTTTCCCACCTACATACATGCTGCAAAAGATCCTCAACAAATACACGTTAAAGTTATCATACAGTTGTATGCCAAGCGTTAGATCAATTGTTGACGGCGACAACAAAAGAAAATTAAGAGAAGCACAAGCATCAGAAACCGAAAAAAAATGCAATTGCCCAAAAAACACCGAGTATCCGCTGGAAGTAGAATGCTTAGCAAAAGAAATAATATGCCAAGCAACAGTGCGAGGGAAGAGAAAAAACGTATGTCGGTTTAACAGCAACAGACTTTAAGGCCCGTTTAGCTAATCACAAAGCGTCTTTCAAAACAAAATCTAAAAGTAATGCAACAGAATTAAGCAAGTATGTATGGCAAC
>JAOBBB020326807.1:0-10495 GCA_025331005.2 Zoanthus gigantus | reverse complement strand
ACTTCCCGCTGTAGTAGGTATTACCTCTTGTAGTTGGCATTACCTCCTACTTCCCGCTGTAGTAGGTATTACCTCTTGTAATAGGCATTACCTCCTACTTCCCGCTGTAGTAGGTATTACCTCTTGTAGTTGGCATTACCTCCTACTTCCCGCTGTAGTAGGTATTACCTCTTAAATCTACCATAATGTTAGTGAGCCTAAATGTTATCAGCCATGGACAGCTGTTCACCGCTTATGGCCTAATCAGCATAACCATCAGGCCTTAGTGCCTATTTTAGTGCATTCAAGTTATCTTATTTAGGAAGCAGTGTGGCTCAGTGGTCAGAGTTGGAGATGTGAATGCAGAAGACCCGGGCTCAAATTCCCAAGTCGGACTACTGAATGAATGTGTCCTTGGTGATCCCAGGGCAAATTCACCACGCTTTATAAATAGCTAGCTGGTGTGTCTCCTACCAGTTGGGATTCTTAACTGGGAAAGAGGGTTTTTGATATATAACACTAAAAAGCCCCTTTAGGGTAGTTATCATTACGTAATTATTATTATTATTATTGTTCTTCTTCTTCTTCTTCTTCTTCTTCTTCCTCTTCTTCTTCTTCTTCCTCTTCTTCTTCTTATTGTTATTATTATTATTATTATTATTATTAGTAGTAGTAGTAGTAGTAGTGGTATCTACTAGCAAGTATGTGCAATCTATACTTGACGATCAAAAAGCCACAGGTATCACGCTTACTATCACTTGATTCTTGTGCAACTGTACCTCACATCTTACTTACAGTTCACAGTGTAACTTGTGTCCTTTTTTACAATCGCTTCATCGTCCACAATTGAGGTTTGAAGCTTAACAGATTTATTTGGGAAAAATCTTGAAAACCTAACTACAGAATTCATTTTTGAAACTGAAACTTAAGTTCAAACATTTGCTCATTCTGCATGTTATGTTCTCAATTTTTAGAGGCTTGCTTCAGAGAAAACTGAAACAGACTCTCTACGACCAAAGGAAGTAGCAAATGAAACAATCAATAGCAAAGGAATAGGATTGGGTGAGGAAGGTTTGAGTGGGGTAACAGCGAAGGGTTAAGGTTGGGTGAATAAAGTTTTAGTAGGGGGTAACAGTAAAGGGTTAGGGTTGGGTGAGTTAGGTTTTAGTAGGGGGAAACAGTAAAGGGTTAGGGTTGGGTGAGTTAGGTTTCAGTAGGGGGAAACAGTAAAGGTTAGGGTTGGGTGAGTTAGGTTTTAGTAGGGGGAAACAGTAAAGGTTAGGGTTGGGTGAGTGGTAACTGTAATCAAGTTTGGAAAGTCACTGTTTCATTTAGGTTTACTCAGATTCACGTAACCTACATTACTGTCGTAAATTGTCTTCCATCCCTCAAGAAGTTTTGGAAACTTATGGCGAAAACCTTGGAATCTAGAAAGAATATAAAATAAAAGTCAATCGACAGGCAAATAGCTATTGTATTTGCAACATTTTTGTAAAATAATCAGTTGACCTTTCTATGTGTTTACAATTCAGTATGTCGAAACTAAACCTTGATCCCCGTTACAAAGCAACAAAAGTAAGGCTGTCTGCAGATTGTAATACATAAATGACATAAATGTTCTTTCCAAAAGAAAAATCCTGAAGTTTTAAAAGGCAAAGGACTCAAGAGCCTTCGATAGCTCTGACAGGAGTTCATTTCCCTTACAAACTTAGGATCTATTTCTTCTTTATTTCATATAGTAATATAATCTTCACGATGTCTGTCAGTATAACCAATGTGCTATCTACAAACAACTTAGTTAAGTGACCCATTCTCCACAAAATTTCATAAAGCTCAGTGGGTAAAGCATCTGATCGGTAATTAGACGGTCATTTGAAGAACTTCCGTTAGGGACTCAAAAGTGCTATTTCTTCTGAAAAATGGACGTAGAAGTAAGTTAGCTAAAACTTTAATAAAGATCCAGATTGTATTTACATGTATCGGCATGGCACATGCCTTCATCAGAATTATAAAATCAAAGTTGCACATAGCATATAAATTGAAAATGAACAAAAAATTATGTTGATTAAAGAACATAGTACAATGGAGGGATTAAAGTATAATTTTAATGCATTTCCTAAAAAATCTACCCATCCATTAAAACTAAGGATGAACCGAAGCCCAAACTTGATTCGACCTTGAAATGGATTCGCTCTAAAACAACTAGATAAATGTCATCAAAATGCCAGTTGCATAAGTAAAGAAACTTACTTTTTCATATCGTCCAGTCGGCAGATTTCATCCCAAGAACGACTAGGTAGCCATGAAGCTGGGTTAGGGTGAGGATTATCCAGCCCTACCCCTCCCGTGAGTAGAAACTTCCATTCCTCTACGCACACCTCTCCCTTGCTCCGCAGTAAGTTGGCACAAAGGACAAACGAGAATAGAAGCTGTAGAGTAGATGATAAGAGAGAATAGGGATAAAAACTTAATTGTTTCAAACTATGACATAATAAACATACAGTTTTAAAAATAGTTAAGTTTTATACCGTAGTGAAAAGAATTTTAAAACTGAAGTTTCGGACTGTAGTCCTTCGTTGGAGTGAATGCATGAGAGATAAATAAGGAGGTGTTTATATAGCGGAATTAAGAGTGCCCAAAGCGTGAATTAGTCGCATTTCTTTAGTCTTGCGAAAGAACGATCAATCTAAGCCTGTTTCTTACCATTTTAATTCTATTAGTCATTCTATTTCTGATTTTGTTGTATTTGGTCTTATTGACAACAACGGCGGTAACGATTGTCGCAAGACTAAAGAAATGCGACTAATTTATGCTTTGGGCACTCTTAATGTCCACGGGATAAATGAACGTTTCACTTTCTGTTAACCTTCTGTTGTCCCGGAACCTTTTTGTCTTTTTAACTTTTTTTTCACACATCTCTATCCTTTTATTTCCTTTTATTTTTACATACCTATCTCATTGCGTTATCTAGCTTTGCATCACTATATAAACACCTTTTTATTTATTCATTCCAACGAAGAACTACAGTCCGAAACGTCAGTTTTTTAAAATTCTTTTTCACTACGGTGTAAATCTTAACTATTTGTAAAACTGTTTCTCTAGAAACACCGACGCAGCATTCATTTATGACATAATAAACACATATGAATAAAATTAAAAACAATTAGATAATTGTTTCCATATAATCCCCAGCGCAGCACCATTAATATTATTTAATAACATTTAGTGTTGAATTGCACGTTATAACCCTTTTCTTACGTTGTCTGTTCTTCTATAACCAAGTTTAAAAGTTTAACAATCTGCTACTCATACAAAACAGATAGATACCTTATCCTTCTCAAACAGCGATCGGCAAATATTACAATAAAGAGAGTAGGTGAAATGGTCTCTCAAGTTGGCCAGCCTGTTAGAGAGTAAATAATATAGTGAATTTACTACATTTTAATTTGCAGTCAAGAAACAACGCAACAACTCATTAAAATTTTCAGAGAAGAGAAAAAATGAATTTGAAGTATCGATTTGACAGTTTTACTCGACAATAGTCGCATACTGTAAATATAGAAACAAACAACAAGACATGGCGTTTCAGAAACATAGATATTTTTGTAAAATAGTATATTTCTTTCAGAGATTTCTACTAAAACATCTAGAATACTCGCTCTCAGTTTCTATTACCAGGCGATAGAAAATGCGAGCTCGAATTTTAATTGTCAATTCGAATTTTACATCAAAAATACCTTTGATCCAGGTCTTCAGACTTGTCCGAGTTGTCAATGGACATTATGAACAAATTTATAAACCACGTGAGAGAATATTGGTACATGGGTTCGATGTTGGCCAGGTCAGCAATGGAGAAGAACAGAATGGCTGAATGAACAGCAATTGGCTTGTAGCCCATACGGGTTATGTCAATTTTCTCTTCCGTTTCCTCGGCAATCGCCTAAAAAAAGATGTGAATTATTGAGAAACTGTTATCTATGTTGTAAAGAGTTGATGGAAAGTCCTGTTCCAGTTCTTGGGAAACGTCCAAAACTCTCTTAAGACAACCGTTTAGACCTTAACGAAAAATTTTAAAAAATTTTGACTCTAAAGATAAGATAATTTTCCCCAAGTACAGAAAACGTAGCGGTAGATGATGGCCCACTAGGATCATACCTGTTTTTCAGAAATTTCGTTGGCTAAAACTTTAGACGAGGAAAGAACATTTATTGCAGTTTCATCTTCTAAAATGTTTCCTTCTGATGACGAGAGCACCTCTAAGATCTTATCTTCAATTTCTTTGAGTTGCCTGTGTTAGGAGCAAAAAGCCCATTAGGATAACATAATAAAAAAACATTGAATCTACCACCATTATTCAAAAACTATTCATCATTATTATTCATTAGACCAATATAATTACATGTTCTGGTACTTTGTAACACGTAAGGGAACACTATGAAGTGAGCTACAACTTAAACTTATAAGACGTAGTTTGATTCATCTGCAAAATCTCTCTCTTGTATTGCCTCACATAAGATTCCTACACAGAATTTAAAAACCAAACCCAGGGTTCCAAGTTATGTTTCTGTTATTTCTAGGGACGCATACAACAAACTATTTCCTAAAACGTTTATACAAAGCTATTTTAAGCCTTAAACGAACTGCAAGTGTTGCATATGATGCTGATGATCTTATCACCAACTGATGGAACAAAAAATGCAGTGATATACTCAAGGCTACCAAACAAATACACAAAAGACACGGCAGCTTCAAGTGCGGCTAAACATCGCACTCATACAAGAATAAAAACCTAATTTGTTACTTTGTATCTCTAGTGGTGTTTTCAAAATAGTTTCCTACCTGGTTAGCTCATATTATAACAATAAATAGAACCGCCTCATTGAGTCGCAAGAGCTGACTGGCCGCAACAGAAATAGACCAGAGCGAATTCGACGCCAGGTTAGCCTAGTTGGTAAGGCAAAAGTCTACCGTACAGGAGGCTCGAGATTGTCCCCCAACCAGACCAGCATTCAGGGTTTTGAAATAAAGGTGAATGTGCTGCTCATCGAGTCTTCTCGGATAAGGACAATAAACCGTTGATTGAATACATAATGCTTTGTTTCATACCATATTACCGTATCGAAGAAAGCATCTTATTTTCATTAAAACGTACTTATATATTCTTTAAATTACTAATATAAATTTATTTACCTTTTGTTTTCTGCACTCTGTAAGATTAAAGCGTTTTTCTCTTCCTCGAGTTCGGGACGTTCCCTAGCAACCACGATTCCCAGGAGTTGATCTTCTAACCCCTCCGGTGTAATCATGAAGTTCAATACCGTTACCTAGCAACCAAAGAAATGATGAGACCATCGGCAAAATTAAGAGCCGACAATATTACTTTCAATTCAAATCTATTATTATATTATTTTCAACTCAATATAAACTTCAGGAAAATCGCAACATTAACGTAAAAAGACCCAAATTAACATGAAAAACTTGCTTGTTCAATGAAGGTTTTTCCCAGGTTTCTAAAATCTTGAAATTGTTCATAGTACATAGATTCCTGCAACTTTCTGAAGCCTGCAAGTGTTTGTGAATGTGAGAGGCCCTGTCCGTTGACAGATGCTCACGCACATGTATTGCAAAATGTCGGGAGGTTTCAATATAACATTTTGGCGCTGTTTTGCTACTTGTGTATGTTAATAGTTATCCATCCTATTAAAAAGTAATATTTTTGCTGTTCTGGATGTGTTCAGCATTTCTCTTTAATTTCTGTTTCGCAAAATGCATGACATTACCTCATAAAAATGTTTTAAAAAATAAAGGTAGCGTAGAAACTATCATTTGGTTGTTTGCTTTCATTTTTCGTGATAATATCAATTTTGTGAAGATTCTTTCATGGGTGTTACATTATACACTTAATGTATGGTCTCCAGGGAAATAGTTTGTTTTCCCGAGAGTCCTGATGTTTCCCGAGACGAAGTGGAGGAAACATCAGGACTCAGGGGAAAACAAAACTAACTTGTTTCCCAAGGGAGCACAGATTAAGTGCTTTGTTATATACTTAGACTTCCCCTTTAACAATCACATAGCATAATAAACCCAAAAGACAACAGCGGGCAACAACTTCGCAGTTATATCCAAGTTCGGATACATTTGAATTTGATCATGGAAACGTGACCAAGAATCAACCAATCACAATGCTCGTTTTGCTAGCAATACATAATGACTACATTTCGTGACAATATCAAACTTGAAAGAATTTCATCTTAGTTGTTACAGTGTTTAATGACTACATTTCGTGATAATATCAAACTTGTGAGGATTTCATCTTAGTTATTACAGTATTAATGACTGGATTTCGTGACAATTTCAATCTTGCGAGGATTCCTTGCTACATTACATAATGATAATACTTGTGCATTGGTATTATGCTTTAAGATTGCTGCCAAATTTAATAGCTCAAAACTCGGAAACACTGACCTTAACTGAAGTCTCAGGAAGATAATGGGGGTTGCGTAGTTTTGTGGTTATGTAAAATCTACGAGAGAACAAAAGACATACAACTTTATTAAACAAGTTAAAAAGCGATTGGAAGGTGGTTGATAATGAGAAAGTACCGCCTAAAATGGAAACGAAGAATGACAGACGGCAAACCCTCTGGAGTTGATTGATCGAAGAACGTGGTTATTCGATGCAATAGAAAAACTTAAAACTAATGCATGACTCGCGCAGGTTTCTGCCAATTTTATATGTAAATGGATACGAATAGACCTATGTCACACTCAGCAGCCCATTTTTAATTCAACCTGTTATCAGTTGACCCAAAGATAACATGACCCCTCGGTGCACTTGAGATCCAGCAAGATGTTCGGTAAAATACCTAACTGGTCCTCCGCTATTAATATCAATATTGCCTAAACTAAGGTCAGGTTGGACGGGTAGTTTCCTAGAAACTTGAGATAGGAAGGGAAGGGTGAGACGATAAATGTCCTAACCCCAAAAGTACCTGAAATCCTTGGAGTACTCGATAATACTGTCTCCGAGCTTTATACAAATACTTCCTCCTTGTTTGAAAGTCTGTTTTAACAACAATGGCTCCAGGACTGGATCGAGCTCCTCGCCAACGTTTTCTAGTAGCACCTGCACACAAGAACATTAATTTGAGTTAATATACCAACTACACAGCCTGGCCCCTAGTAACACCTGTGCACAGAACATTATTTTAGGTTAATATATCAACTACGCACCCAGACTCCCAGTAACACCTGCGCACAGCACGTTACTTTGGGTTAACACACCAACTATGCAGCCCGACTCCTAGTAACTACTGAAGACAGAACATTAATTTGGATTAATATAGCAACTATGCAGCCCGAAACCAAAAAAATAAATCCGCACAGAACATTACTTTGGGTTAACATACCAAGTACGCAGCCCGACTCCCAGTAACACCCGCGCACAGAACATTACTTTAGGTTAATATACCAATTATGCAGCCTGACTCTAGATCAGAAATACTTTGTTCCACAAGTTGTGCAAAAAGTTCAGATCCGATAATCATCCAAAACGTTGTTACTGCGTAAAGGCTTCCAAAAAAAGACTATCAGATAGAACTTTAAAATCAACGTGAATGGGTTCAGTCTATTACTAAAAGGTGTGTTTTCGGAATTTTTACAACAGAGAATCTGTTTGAAAGGTTTAGAATGTTCTTTTCAGTACACTGTACTATAACTATAAATGAATTTTTTTTAAGAAATTCGGTGAGCGTTTGGGCGAACTCTCAACCTAAGATCACCAGGAGTCCGATGGTGAGATTCGTCATAAAAACTCATTCTAACAGCTGTTTTTCGTACAATTTAAATAAAACGTTTACACTTTCCATTACAGTGTTAAACCTATTGCATATGTTTGCTTGATCGTCCAGATTAAAGTAGTCCTGAGAGAGATTGTTGCCAACAACATCGACACGTCTCAGGACCTTGTGATCGTCATTAACAGAGTTTAAGTCAGAGTACTTTGTCAGCCAAATACCAATATAAACCAGTCTAGAGTGAGCCATTGTTGACTGGTCAGCGTCAGCAGGAGGATCTCACAACGCACTGAACTTGTTATCATGGTTCAAAAATACAAAGAATTAAAAAGATTAGAAGATGTGTTATTTATATGAATGGGCAAGCTTCTTTCAAGCTCCTAACTAGCTCGACGTATCTGAACATCCGTGACTACATTACATGTAGGAATAGCAATATACTTACCGGAGTCCCAAATTGTATGCAGTTCTCAAGTGTTCTGATATAATCTGCGTCAGTTAGCTTCACCACATGAAGATTTTGTTTCTTTTCCATATTCTTCACCCACTTGTTGGCTTGTCCCTGGGGATCGATCATCAGCGGCCAACGGTTCGAGTTTCTTTGGGAAAATAAGACACCATCATGTAAACACATTTATTAATATTATTGGTAGTATTATACTCAATGCCAAGCATCATCGTTAGTATAGCCTAAGTATAACCACAACTAAATAAATCATAGTTATTCAGAAATGGAAGTAGAATTCTGCTAGATATTGTGTTCAAAAATATTCGTGTAACGAAACGAGCCCATAAACTTTTATTTACGACCTAGAATTTCTAACACTGAACAAAGGGAGTTTCGTTCATACTTGATTTAAGAAAAAAAACTTCTTTAGGCAATGTAATCAAGTTTGACTAGTTAAAAATGTTTAGCCAAAGTTCAAATCTACCAATTATTTCGGGTAAGCAATAGCCTAACCATCCACAGATTTCTTTATTTTAGACTTTGAAAAACTTAAACGGTAAGTAACTCCAAAAAATTGTAAAAATGTACTCATGTGTAATTTGAAAGCCTTTGTACTTTCCTTTTAATCAAAGCAAAATATGTTTAAGCACTCCTGTTATTTAAAAGAAAGACTAACGCGGGTAGCTCGACGTTTCGACGGCATCCTGCCATCATTTTCAAGAGATTTATTTTCAAATTTTCATATAGAGAATATAAACAAATATAGTACAATGGCCATTGTTTAAGGGAATTCAAGTGAATAAAACAAGATACTGAATGTCTATTGTTCAAAGGAATTCAACTGAAAACCTTAGCCTTAATCGAGTGTGATTGTACATTAAGACAAGGACTGTATTTCTTAATAATGAGCATTTCATAAATTAGACAGTCCATTTTCCCCTGACATTTTTTTAGCACTTTAAAGTTCTCTGCTTGAATGATCGATGTTGGGCTAGCGTCATGACTTGTTAGGAAGTGCCTACAAATTGATGAGGAGTTTCGGCGGTGTCTTCTATCCTCTGGAACAGGTGCCTGGTGGTGAAGGCTATATATTCTGAATCACACAGAGGACATTTAAATCGATAGACAATAGAATGTTTAGAATGTTTGTGTAGAATTGCACACAATTTAGACAGCCTGCTGGTGGGCGGTGACTGTTTTGCTATTTTTTCAGCGGCATTATAGCTATGTCTGTTCAGATATCTAATACCCTGTTGGTGGTATTTTGATATGTTTGCGATTAGCTTCTTCAACACCAATTAATCTTTGATGATCAAAAGCTGAGTCGGTGTTTCTAACGAAACAATTGTAAGAAAAAACTTAATTTGGACACCGGAAAAAAAGGAAAGGAAACACAGACGTTTCGGACGTTAGTCCTTCATCGCAATGACAATGAAAATTCCGACTAATAGAAAAGAGTGTATATAGGAAATGATGTGTGTACTAACTGACAGAACGTAGGAGGCAAAAAATACAAGATAAAGAAGACGGGAAGCGCGAAAATGTGGGCGGGTATAAAATTGAGATAAGAAAACTGGTGGGCAAATGCTGAAACGCAAAACGTTTCATCAATTTTGGTCCCAAGGGGGTAACAAATTGGACGGTCGTGTATACACAGGACAAAAATAATGTCGCAGTAAACAAACGATAAAAAATGCGATTAAAAATGACTGAAAACTCTTTAAAGTACATATATTTTTGGATAAAAACTATTGTCATCTATGAACTCAGAATTCGAATAACCGAAGAAAAATTCCGCACCCAAGTATGCTTTTTAATCAAAAGAATTTGGCATTTAAATTTTGACCGAGTGGCAGGGGATTGGTACCTGTGACGTAGGGCAGTAAAACGTCCTTCGCAGTCATTAGTGTTTTACAAGGAAAAACATGACAAACAAAGCACTTCAAATTGAATTTCTCTGTTTTTCACTGTGTTTTAAACCGTAAACGAATGAAATTGTTATGTTGACAGTGTTAATATTCAACTGGAAGCTGCACAAATACCTTCTCTTACGTCATCATACCAAGACTTCATACTGGCATTAAACCTCGGTCAATAAACGACAGCAGTCCCCAAACTGTTTTATTTGCACGTTTCAAGACCCTAAAAACACAACAGGAACCGCAAAAACTGAATTGTTTAATTTTTGAAATTTAGTATTACTTAAGGGTTTTACTCTTCATCTAAAAGATAAAAAAAGCGATATATAGGGAGTTTAAGCCTCTAACAGAGAG
>JAOBBB020326721.1:0-10496 GCA_025331005.2 Zoanthus gigantus | reverse complement strand
TTGAACAATTCGTTCATTATCAGAATTGACTTGGTTGGCATACCTATATTGATATGTTCTTTTTTCCAGGTGCGGTTGGATTCCCTGGCCGAGACGGACGGCCAGGCTTCAAAGGACCAATGGGAGTTTCAGGAACACCTGGAAACAGAGGAGAGGTTGGTGATCCTGGACCAGAGGGTCTACCAGGATCAAAGGGTTTCAAGGGTAGGAAAGGTTTTGAAGGTTTCAAAGGAATGCCTGGTCCACAAGGTCCTGATGGTTTTGGCGGTATCCCTGGGAGACAAGGAGTATCGGGTAAATTATGTTAAGAATGTCATTGGTGATGGACTTAATTTGAAAAACGGGAGTAATACTCTTTAAAAGGCACGCGGAATGCCTTACTTTTACAGCAATTACTCATATTGTTGAATTTGTTTAATAGTCTGGTTTTTGGAAACTACTAGTACTGTGACATGAAATGTTTATCTATATCCACAAAGAAGAGAATATGAAAAAAATTAAAAGCGATTGGTTGGTTCAGATATCTACAAATAATAACATTACGGCTGCTTGTATGCCGCTCTAAGTAACCTAGCAACAACATAGCGCTTGAAGTTTTTTAAAATTTAATTTTAACTAGAAGACTTTATTGATTTTTTACAGTTTTAGTTGTTCCTGTTCTAAAAGATTTCAAAGCTGTTTAAATGTTGCGAGATTTGGCAAAACAACGATCTTGTACGATTTACCAAACATAATGACAAGTCCGTGACAACTGACCCGTTTGTTGGCTTGGCTAGACCCTATTATTTCAAAGCATGTTCAAGAACTACTATGATCTTACAATTCCCAGTAAAAGACAACCAGATTTGTTTGGTTTTTAGTCGATAGTTTTGGTACGCTTTTTCACTTCTTCTAACTGGACTATGAAAGTTAAGCTTGATCAAAATTATGAATATTAATTTTGGCTCTTCCTTCCCACTTTCCTTAGCACAATCTTAGTTAAAAAGAACTGTTTCGTTTCTTGAATACTTGATTTAAAGGAACCTGCAAATATTTAAAAAGGAAAAGTAGATAGAACAGAACAAGCTTATATATCACATGAGTTTGGATCTGGTAAACACTGTGTACAAGAGGAGATCAGTTGTAGAATGATTTATGAAGGCATCATACATTACGAACATAAAGATTATTTTATAGAAAGCGTTTGGGATTTTCGCTTGAGTTAGTGAAGTTGATGTTCTGATACAAAACAAACGAGTGCAAATTTAAAAAAAAAAGCACTTTCCATGAAGTAATTTCTTTATTTCATACATACTGAGATTTACCTTCAACGTTTTTTTTATTAAAATAAAATTTGTTTGCATTTTTCTTCCGCAAAACAGTACACACAGAGTATTTAGAAAGTTCAACACTTTATATGTCGTTTCTGCAAAAACCAAGCTAAAAACAAACATCTGAATAATATACAAATGCATTAAATGATTTTTGGATTTTGTATTACTGAATAATCAGATTTATCCTGCTAAAACGTATCAAAATCACCAAAACGATTTTCGATTTTGTTTTCACTTTTGACTGTCATTGTCGTCGAAAGAATCTAAAACCCGCTTAATGCGTTTAAAGTTTTTTCTTGCTGTTGAGACTGAAATTGGTGACTAGTTATGGTATTAATTGTCACGTTAAAATGTCCACCATGGATAATTGAACCGGTAAATAGACCTGTAGCCGGCACAACGGGACTTTTGCTTTCGGTCATAAACTGAAGTTCGTGGAGCCTTTGCTGCAGCTTCCGCGGCAGTCGAAGTTGAACTCAATATTAGGGCATTTTTTTTGTTGTTGTTATTTATGCTTTGAACGTTTCTGTGTCTTGATATTGCATGATGTGAGTCGGAGGAATATCCATGTCATTTAATTTTTGAATCATCCTCCTCCGCGCACTGTGATTCGTAAGCCGTCGGCTTTCAAAGCCTGCTTTCTCGGCCATAGATTTCAATTAACTTTTTTTTTTCTTGATTTAAACCAGGATTTGTTGCTGAAAGAAGCTACCTGTAGACCTTCGAGTATGGTTTATGCCAAGATGGGGTGTCTGGCGTAGCATCAGATCTGGCCTTTTTTGAGCGTAGACTTTGTACACAAGAACCGGTGTAACAGTGGATTTGGATTCCCCGGTCCAAATCCGCGGGGCTCCAAATCCGCTGTGACACCGGCTCTCTTTTAGGTAAGCCATTTGGAGCGGCAAAAGCCTTAGGTTTCACCGTTCTGATATTGATATGGTTCAGCTCCCGATCTAGTTTTAGTTTGCCGTTCTGTATATTCTAAATATTCCGACTCATCGATTTCTTGCACAAGCTTTACGTCACCCCAAGTCATTTTTTGATGCTCTTCAATATCAATCAATCAATAATAATATCAATCAATCAATAATTTATTTAGCCACGTTTCGCCCAGGAGCTAGAAATCTCGTTCAAAATACGAACGTCTAAAGAACGCTCTTCGCATCCTCGCATACCAAAATGGGCTTTGTTGAGGAGCCAGAGTGTATTCACGAGAGCCTCAGCGCTTAAAATTCCAAGTAGCCCATTTTCGTACATGTTTACCTCTTCTTCGCTCAACGCTTCAGCTGCATTTGGTTTACTTCCTTTGCCTTGCTTTTTAAGTTGCTTACTTCAAGCTTCCAGACATTATTTTGCTTGGTCAAACTCACTGCCGTCGAGAATGCTTGCAGGGATTTTTCGTTCTTTCAGGAACCGGTTAAAACTTGAAAAGAGCCCTCGAAGGCTTGATGGTTCGTAATACTCGCCATCTCTCCGCACTTGAGTTCATGAAGATCTGTTTCTTTCACTTCTCTTGTCTCTTTCTTCTTTTTAAGGAATTCGCTATGCAGAGTAACGTCTCGTCGGGTTTTTGACAAAGTGTTTTTGTTCTGTTGTTCCTGGATGTAAAGTTTAATGGTTTTATCTAAAGTGATAAACCTGCTCGAAATTTCTGACACTCTATGTGGATTACAACTAGGCGTTTGTAAGAAAACTTTTATAAACTTGGTATAAAAAGTTGTGGAAATTCTTCAAACGTTTGTGAATGAATATTGAAGAGGCGTCAACAACAGTGTGAAAGCGTTCCGAAACGACTGATTCGTTTGACTGCTGGTTTCTGATTGCACAAAACGCTTTTTCCATGTGTGATAAAGTCATTTCGCGGTTGTGATTGGATGAAGAAATTTGCTATCGATTCTGTGCGCAAAAACTCAGTATGTATGAAATAAAACGAAGCCAGCTTGTCTTACACCTACAATCATGTCTTGACCACACTATCAGTTCGAACAAGCCTGTAAGAATTTTCTATGCAGATGTCTTACCTACCTCATCTATAAGCTGTCCTTAAGCCACCAAAACTTTCTGTATTTTACCATGAAAAATAATTTCATCAAAAAAACATGAATGATATCAAATATAACAATATTATTACAAGTATTACAGCTTGAAGGAACGTCATTTCTTAGTTTGAGCGTATTAGTGGTGTTATGATTGTAAAGTCTTTATCAAGCACATACGTAATACTTGATTCCTTGGTCTGCAATTGGTGTGGTTATTACCTCTATATCTACAATAAGTTGTAGTAACCCGAGTCATTTGGGCTTATCATCAAGTTTTACTGTGCCTAATGTTTCCCGCCATTACTCAGGCAATCCTGGTATACCGGGAGACCAGGGACCTGTAGGTGACCCCGGACCACCTGGTTCTAAGGGAGCCCCAGGCGAGTTTATTCCCTTACCTGGAACTAAAGGAATGAAAGGAGAAATTGGTCAGCGTGGAGAACCTGGGCCTCGTGGCCCCCCTGGACAGCAAGGACTTCCAGGTAGGTGTCGGTTAAACGCATAGCTTTTGGCTAAATGAGTTTGCCAAATGAATCCAATTTTAGTTCAATTTTTTCGCAAAACTAGACAAGTGAGCCTTTACTGCACCCTCCTTTTCATTATTTTTTTTCCCACTCTGAAACGTAATCGACCATAGGTCGAGCAATATCTGGTGTTCAGTGGGCTGACAATCCACCTGTTAGCTCCTTTTCAGCCCAACTCCTCGATGATATCTAAATAAATGTAACTTCTCTGGAGTTCTTTATAAGTTAAAAGAGGTATATTGTTTAATCATATAATGTGGTATTTATTTTCTGTAGTAGTAATAGTACGAATTGTATTAATAGTTATTCTGTGAAGAATGCCTAAATATTGCGTATTATCGTTTTACTTAACGTCTAATATTTAAGTTGCATAAACGTTTGAAACTGTTTCAACTTCTGTCAAATGTTGCCGTTAATTTTCATTTTGGCGAAAAAAAAAACAATCGTTATAAAGCAGTATGACTGTTTCTGCCTCATGCTAATTTATTTTACAACTCCATTATCTTTATATAAAGCAAATTTCGCCTACATTTTGTAACATTTTCAAAAACATACTTTTTGGCTTACTCCTACTGCCAGAAAGAGAAAGAAGGTTTAGTAACTGAAATTCTCAAATATGTCCGATTGAAGACGGAAACCTTGTGTTTAAAAAAATTATTTTGCTTAGACTCTATTTTTTTATATTTTTGGTAACTGTTGTAACTGTAAAACAGCGCAGTGCTGCATTTTGTTTCAATTTTCAGGCGCAGCAAGTAAGATTAGAGGTCTTAAAGGTTTCCCAGGAGATCCTGGACTGCCTTCACTCAAGAAGGGCGAACCTGGTGCTCGGGGTCCGCCGGGATTTATTGGTCAAAGGGGCTTTCCAGGCAAACGAGGTGCTGAAGGTGAACCAGGAAGTCGTGGACCACCGGGAGGCAATAACGTTCCCGCTGGTTTTGTTGTAGTTAAACATAGCCAAAGTACAGAAATACCTCGATGCCCTTTTACTTACCGGTAAGTTCAGACATTCGTGAACCAAATGATCATCATGGCACCAATCAGCATCACTATCATTTTCTTAACCAAATTCTTTTGCATACTTCTCCAAAATCAAAATTATCACTACTTTTAGTTTACCTATCATTATTTTTATAATCAACAATTCTTTATCGTAATCATTTTTATAGCCATTTTTGTGGCTACAGCCACACCTCGAGTGTCCGTAACCATTTAATCGGAAAATTATTGTAGGATAATTGTATTTTGGCGAAAACGTTTGGAGCCAATCAGCTCTAAGATACAGAAAACTCCGAGTGAAACCAAGTAACAACCCCGTCTCGTGGTTTTGCTGTCTCAGAAACTTGAACCAAAATTGAAAAGCCTGAAATTTTTACATTGCTCGACCAACGGACAAAATAAAAAAACAAGGAAATACCGAAAATCTAAATAGTCAGGTAACAAGTCTGAAACAAAAGGCGATTGAAACAAATCTTCTTAAGTTCGAAATTCAGGAAGCGAAATCAGTTGAAATCAATGAGAGTGCGAGCGACGAAGAAACACAGTGTATACTGATCAGAATCCTCTGTCTTTGAAAGCCGTTGAGTCAAAGCAACTAGCGCCGGCTTTCATTTCATATATAGCAAGGGATAAGAAAGAGCTAAACAAATTATCAAAACTAAATATGGCCGGGAAGCCGTGAGAGCTGGCCAACGCAGACATGTTAGGAATAATTTCTCTGCAGATGATTCAAGGTTCAGACCCAGCAAAAATAAACAAACAAGGAAATTCTTCCTATTGACAAATCAAAATTAGCTTTTTCATCAGTCTTAGGGATAGCGAAAGTTGATTTCATGTTTCTGTTAGCCACTTTTTTAAATTGGTGAGACTTTTTATTAATTCTAAATGTCAATTTTAGATAACTATGTCCGTTTTGAAGGCATGAATCAAAGCCGAGATGTGATTGTTGTGTAGAAATAGGAACCTTAGTATTGAAAAAAAAAATGCAAGGCAGAGGACATATATCCTTTCAACAATAATACACCCTGTCGAGTTTATTCTTTAATGATTTATATGCTTTGCTGCGTCACAAATTTTTTTTCGGATCAAAATTCGTGACCAGAATCTTGATCAACACTTATATATTCATTTTTCCAAAATTATAATGAATAATAAGCTTTAACATGAGGTGGCTAAATCCCATGCGGGCGCTGAGAGAAACAAGAAATCAATTTTCAGTGGCCTTGATTGTATTGGTCTTTACAAAGCAAAATGAGTGCTAATTATTCAAACACGTCCGTTAAGGAAGCAATCTTTTTAAAGGAATCACACATCTAAATTGCATACTTTTCCATGCCAAATATGGATGCTGAAATCATCCAATAAATGTCGAAAGATATCTTGTTTATCAGACTATAGTTGATGAGAGTTTTATTGCAGTAACTAAAAACGTCAATTTTCTAGGAAAAAATTCTTAAGTTGAAGAGTTAATTACTGTAGCCACATGTACCCATAGGGTACCTATTTTTCTTATAGTTATCATAATCTTCGAGGTCTCTGGAATCTTTCGGTTTTCTTGCTTAGAAATTAATCATAATGTAAATTGTAAGAAAGAAGATGAATTTTTCGCAGATGAAAGAATTAATAATTTAGGTCTCCATATTTATCGCCAGAAAACTGTGGGACGGCTACAGTCACCTGTATGTACAAGGCCATGACACTTCTCACGGTCAGGATCTCGGTAGTGCTGGTTCTTGCTTCAAGAAATTCACCACAATGCCATATTTGTTCTGCAATATATTTGGAAAATGTCAATACGCTTCCAGAAACGACTACAGTTACTGGTTGTCCACCAACCTAGCCGTACCCATGATGCCTATCTCCGCATCAGCCGTCGAGCCGTACATCGGTCGCTGCGTTGTGTGCGAGTCACCAGGACCAGTTATTGCTGTCCATAGTCAAAGTACTTCGATTCCTAACTGCCCTACTGGCTGGTCCTCTCTTTGGAATGGATATAGTTTTCTTATGGTAAGATTTGTTGTCTAGGAGCCCTTCTTTCTGAGGTGCTCTTTCATGGCCTTCACTTCCTTATTTCTTCTTTATTCCCCTTTCATCCCTTATCGCTACTTCATGATATCCAATCCCTTCGTATTTTGTCACATCCAGACGACGATGTCAATTTATGGTAAATATAGCATATAAAAGAGCGACTAGGACAAAATATTATTTGGCATACCAATTTTGTTTTTTGTTTGCCTGGTCAATACCGGCATAAAAATTTAGATACCTATCAAATACCCCATTATTTGAAATAGTTCAGACGGCGGAACAAGAAAAATCCAACACGTTATTTTATAGTGATTGTATGGTATATAATGAAACACTAACTCGCGTGTTCTAACTTATGACATCAAGAGAGGATGAACGGTAAGAGAGTGTATTCTCCATATTGGCCTTATTCCTATGGTAATCCCTCTTAAGTTATTTTTAGACATAGTACCCAGCTCTTCCGCGAATGTTACTGGTACGTTGTGTGGGCTTTTCACAAAATGACCTGAGATGAAATGGCAGAAAATGTTGAGCAAACAAAATCTATTTATAAGTTTTGTTAACAAACTCGACTATTCTTACACGTCTGCATCCACACATCGAGCGAGTAACATCCGCGGAAGCTCTGGGTACCATGTCTAAAAGTAAGCGAAGATGGATTACCATAGGAAGAAAAGCTATATGGAGAATTCATTCTCTTACTTCATCCTCTCTTGATGACACAAAATGTAATGATAACGCAAATTTTTAACGTGTTCGATAGAGCTTTTGCGGACGCAGAAATTACCTATTTACAGAAAATGCATTTAAGTTTATAATAATAGTTTAAAACGTATTCCTTGCCTATGGATGTTCAAACATTCCTATACTTTCCCTTTTAAGCTGCTTCAAAGCAATCTAAATTGACTCTTTTAGTGGCTAACTGCTAAGCTAACTATCAAAGGTAACATTTAATCATTTCAAAAAGTTTGAGAAAAGAAAGAAATACACAGATACGGTTTATTTTTTAGGTCTTCTAAAGAAACCATTAAAATGTGAAATTTAAATATTCCATCGCACGGTTTTTCTTTGCTACGTGTTACTATCCACTCAAGGCGTATTTCTACCTAAGCGCCATTCTTCCGTTTGTTTCTCATTGGTCCCATCCCTTTTTTTACAGCATACAGGCGCAGGTGGCAGTGGTAGTGGTCAGCAGCTTGGCTCGTCTGGGTCCTGCTTGCAGAACTTCAGACCTAATCCCTTTATTGAATGTCATGGTCGTGGTACCTGTCACTATTACGCAAATAAATACAGTTTTTGGTTGGCCACAGTTGACCGCATGTTCTCGTCCCAAAATCCTACCAACCTTAAGGCCGGCACCCTTCTAACCCGGGTCAGTCGCTGTAATGTTTGTGTGTATACTGCTCGCAAGAAAAGACACGCTAGACTGCCATTTTTTGCCCCACTTGGCAACTATCTTAGCAATCCCTATATCAGCAGGCAACGTCACATCCGCTCAGCAAAGGAACTGCTGAATCAGGACGGGTCGTAGTATTAATTAGATACGGACCGAATTTGGACTTTGTAAATTGGCAAACAAAATTACCATGCTTGAGAACTCCACCACCTTAAAGATGCAGTATCATATATAACTTTTAAGCTATCAAAAATTCATTTACAACTCGTTTATTGAATGTTGCAGCGAGTGCTTGCTTACTTTTATTTAGTCAAGTTTATAAAATTGCTTTTCGAAAATGCGTTTTTGATACCAAAAACAAATTGTTTCTTAACTTTTTTCCTGTCGTCTTTCTCTCTTCATTTCGAAGAGGAATTTCTTTTGGTCAAAAGTGGCTAAAAACTTTTGCTGCAAATAATTCAGAACTCCCCGGTACTGTTCCTTACTTGGTGGGTCCTCGAGCTTAGTATCGTATATAGTAGCCTTCACTTTATTTTTACTTTGTTTGCTGTTTTTAGCTATAACAATTGCCAAAAGGGCTTACGGCGCTTTTAGCAGCAAATAAAATTATAAAATCGGCAAAATCGTGTCCATTCTTACTATTGTTGTTTGGAGAAGTATGTTAAATATTTTATAACGTTTAAATTATTAATTTTTTTATCTTTTCAAATCTTGGAAATTGATTTATTCGAGTATATTCTTTCTCTGAAGTAAATACGCGTTGTTATTAAAGAACATGATAAGTCTCGTCATTAAATATAACGTGTTAAATTCGTTTGTATGTCTTTTGAGATTTATTACCTTTTTAATGAGCAAGATTTGTTAAAACTTTGCATGGTTTTTACATTGTTATTATTGCAATAATGAGTTCAATATAAATTGGCAACTTGATTTAAATTTGTAAACTGACGAATAAATAAAATACTAATGAGTTCAGTCTCCTTTTTTGGCCAATGCTATGTGGGAAGTTTGTTTCTTTACCAGGCCAAACTCAATTTCAACGTTTCATTAGATATCTTCTCCACTATCCTTCACAGCCGTCATTCAACCCCATTGTTGGAAATAAAAATCTGATGATGATTCTAATTTTCATACGGTGTGATTCCCGTGAACGGAGGTAGCCGGATTCACCTCAACCATAGGCTTCTCTCCATCTTGCTCGATCGTAAGTATCTTCCTTCTTCAAGGAATTTTCTCAACTTTTTTCTTCACTTGCTTTCTCCATGTTTTGTTCGCTCATCCTATTTCTTACCATTGTACCAGCCACTTCATATTGTAGCGCCTCTCTGAGAACATCATCATTTTCTGTTCTCAAAACGCGTTCATATCCATACCTTCGCACTCAATTTGCCTTTGCTAACTTATCCAACGTCTCATTCAGTCCCACTATGTCCATCGATTCTTCGATGTTCTTCTTATCAACAGCTTTACTTTTTACATTGCTCTCACCACAGCTCTCTCAGTCCTTTCCTCGAGCACTTTCCTTTCATCTTAAACGGATATCTTTTTCCATGCAACAGAAAGCCAAGTCTTGTCGCCGTCACCGCCGCATAATATCCATCACCAGAATTATATTTGCCCCCCAGAAAGCAAAACTCTTTTATTATTTGCACCTCGTCGCACTCTTCTCAATTGGTTCACTCTCCCTTCAATTTAATACTTGTACAAACAAAGTCGTGTCATACTAGGGGTCACCCTCTTCCCTTTTGCACATTTCCCATGAATCCTTTTCTCAGATTCTTTAAGCAACATCAAGAAAACCAATATCCTCCTCCCACATACGTCACATTTCTGGTACACCATTCTTTCTCAGCGACCACTCTATTACCTTCATTAGTACTCTATCAAATGCCTTTCCATATCCACAAAACACATGTACAGCTTTTTGTCGCGGTACTTTTCCTTCATCCATGATATAAAGAAAGCGTCTATTGTTCCTTTTCCCGCCATAAACCCAAATTGCATCTTGTCCAGATTTACCATTGCTCGTATTCCGTCTCCAACATCCTTTTCACATTCTTCATGGCATGTTCCAGTAACTTCTCTCCTTTGTTGGCTCCCTAATTCATCATATCCCCTTTCGGTTTGTGATTTTATAACTTTTTAATAATTTCAGCCTTATATATTTTTAATAGTTTTATGGAGAACTCAATTTTAAATA
>JAOBBB020326625.1:0-10496 GCA_025331005.2 Zoanthus gigantus | reverse complement strand
TATGATGCTTTCCGAACGTTTTACAGTTTATTTTCGGCAAAAATTTTCTTAAAAAGAAAAAGAACTAAATTCATCCTGTGGGAGGTCCCCTCCTTTCGGTTTTTGACTCGTGCCAGGCTTTATCCGTGACGGTATGCTAGAAACAACGCATTGTTTTTCTGGAACAAGACAAGACTTTTTCTATTGGTTGCCAATGTTTTCGGACAAGGTCAAGCCCTGTTTTTAATGGTTGGAACAAGTCAAGGCAGACACTGGAACAAGTAAAATTGTATAAATCCAAGTGCTCATATAGGGTGTCCTGTTTAATCGCATATCGACTCGGATGTCTTTGGAGATCAGGACTTCAAACCAACATGTAAGTAGAACAAGCAATAATTATATTCCTCGTGGTGAACCGTTTGTAGAAAAGATTGTTATCATTTTGATTTTGGCGTTTTTTTTAATGATATCCATTCTATTTCAAATCAAAAGAAGCAAGAGTTGATCGATAATGTTTGGAGCCCGCGAGCGATCCTCAATTTGAATTCCCCAAGTCAATGGAGAGTGGAAGAAGGTTAAGAAAATTTAATCCCTCATGGTTTCAATCATTTCCTTGGTTAGTTTATTCGACATATTTAGATGGAACATTATACCTGCTTTGTGTTTTATTTGCGAGTCGTATGGGTCGGAATTCGAACAAACTGGACAAGCTTGTGAAGTCACAACTTAGTTTTGGAAGTGCGCCATGGGACGGCTTCGGAGTCATTTTAACGGAAAATCTCCAACGCATAATGCATTTGATCAGTAATTGCAGTGAATAACTTCTTAAGAACAATGCGACAGCAAATAACTCCTATTGATCAGCAGCTCGATAATTTACTACAGCAGCAAATTGCAAAGAATAGAGAAATCGTGAAGTCGTTGTTTAAAACTGTAATTTTATGTGGTCGAAACAACTTCACTTTGAGAGGCCGGCGTGACGATGAGCAAATTAAGTAACGAAAGCCTCCAAGGCAATTTTCAGGCATTGTTGGGAAAGCACTAAATCAAAAGGGTCAAATAGAGGTGCGCCCACAATCTCCCTAGTAGTTCAGCGGTTTCATAAGAAAGTTTTGAATACTTCATGCAGTTTCAGGTTTTATAGCTCTGCAGACTGGAAAACAAATGTTAGATATATACAGAGATCCTGAGTTGATCTTTTCGAGATTGTATTCGGGTTGAAAGGTAGGAGAATTTGAAATCATTTTTCTGCACGTAATTCACGTAAATGTCACCTGAGTTCAATTCACATTCTGAAAGCTTAGCATCCGAGACTAATAAATCACTGTCCGTTAACTTCAGAACTTTACTGGCCTAATTCGGTTTGCAAACTTTTCTGCAGAGTTTTCATCAAATTCTGCAATAATAAATCTGGAAATTGCTAATTGTTTTGTTTGATTTTTTAAAAGTTTTGCGTAATTTTCCATGTATTATTAAACTTTCTCTTTTTTTCTTTTTTATTTTTTTTCAGCCAAAAGAAACTTCAGCCGTCTCCGTTGCACAAAATTCCTCCAAAAAAACTAAAACATATTAAAGATACAATAGAAATTCTTAACGACTTCTCGAATAAGTCCTTTACAAAACCCTTTTGTCTCGTACTGGACTTTAAATCGCGATACGGTAAAAATTTTGTATTGGAGAATAATTTCAAATGCTTTTTCTTCCTCTTCTACAAATCCAGAATAACAATCAAAGCTATTATCGAAATGATCAACCCACGGTGTTTAGAAAATCTTCAACATCTTGAACTTTGAACTATTTGTTTTTTCGTGGGAAAAGCAGAGTTGGACTGGTTTGTGTATTTTGTTTTGTGAAACCGCTGAAATGCTGGGGGGATTGTGGGCGCACCTCCTTTTGACCCTTTTGATTTAGTGCTTTCCGCATTTGTTGACATTTCAAATTGGTTTCAAAGGAGCAGTGGATCCAGTGAATGAAAATTATAAGTTCGTGCCTTATCACTCCCTCGACATCAGAAAGGTCTATCTCCTTTTTGTTTCTTTTAAGATCATAAAAAGACAATCTTCTTTTCAGTGTTGACATAGACATAGCAATACCACTGTATTTGGATAGAAAGTGAATGATAGTTTCGTAACTGAAACCACTGCAGAAATAGCCTTCGATCACTTCTTTTTCACTTACTGTCTCATCTGATAGGAGAATTCTATACTAAGGTCGACTAGTATCTTGTTTTATTCCACATTTCCAGCAATACAGATAATCTTCCTCCAATTTTTTCCAACAAATTGTAGCAGAACATGGTCGATTTCGTTCGTCGTGATCTAATCTATGGCAGGCGCGCGTTCCAAGCCGTGAACAGTGCTGCTCAGTCTTCTCTGTCGAATTTCTAGAGTTCGTCACCATGCCCCTGACTTGTGTTTTGAGTTCTGGTGCGTGTTTTGAGATATTGATTTATGTTTTGAGACGTTGATTTGTGTTTCGAGAAATCGATTTGTGTTTTGGAATCTTTTTTTTCCTTTCGGAATTTAGTATTGTGTTTTGGAATATTGTTTGTGTTTTTGAATATTGTTTTGGGTTTTGGAATTTAGTTTTGTATTTTGGAATATTGTTTTGTGTTTTGGAATAAAATTATTGTTTTGTCTTTCGGAATATTGTTCTGTGTTTTAAAATATTGTTTTATGTTCATATAACATTGATTTGTGTTTTTCAATATTGATTTATGTTTGACCCTTTTGGGCCACCGTACCTTCTGGAGTACTGTAAGGTCTGATATTTTGGATATTGATCAACACATGAACTGGGATTTGCACATTGAAGACATTACCCATAAACATGCAAAACAATAGATATTCTTTATAAGTGCAGGCATTATCTTCCAATAAACTTATTGACTAACTTTTATTATAGTTTTATTTACCCTTAAATTTCGTACTGTACATTGACTTGGGGAAGTAATTATCAAATTTAAACAAAATCAAAGCCAATCTACATTTTGCAGAAACGTTCTATAAGGGCTATTCTATTTGCTGACAACAGAACTCCCAACAAGCCTTTATTCTCCAAGCTGCGAATTCTGACAATCTGACAATGAAATTACCCGTATGCAACAAGCCGAATTTATGTACAAACGCTTAAACAATTTATTGCCTAAAACTATCTTTGATGATTACATTCTACCAATAGGACATAGATATAATACTCGTTCCAATGCTAATAAGAAACTCTACATATACGCAGGACAAATACAAATTATGGTAAATTTGATATTAAACACTCGCCCACTAAAGCGTGGAATGATATCCCTCTGGACATAAGAACCAGTTCGTTACTCGCAATTTTTAAAAAATGTTTCAAAGAATACATACTATCAACCTAATTGCTATATATACTTTCAATCTCTTCTCTCTCATTTTGACCATCTCCTGATGTATTGTAACGACTGGAAGTTATTTAAATATACTCTTTTCTGCCTTCACCTTTTGTAAAATACAACCACCTCAGTTGCTTTCATGAAAAATGCTTTCACTCCCTTTCCACCTTCTAGCTTTTGAAATATAAAACTATGTAGGGTGTAGGAACGTGTTAACCCTTTTAGGGTTGTCTTCTCCACCTTCCCCCTTTTTTTCCCTTCATTTTATTTTCTCAATAAATGTAATTGAATTCTTGTGGTAAATAAATAAACTGTTAACTGTTAACTGAAGGTGAGAAAGTGGGTGTAGCATCATACATGTTACATCATCCAGAACGAGGCCCAAACAGAGGAAGTATGCTTACCGGAAAGATAGGTTCACAATCAGCGAATAGAAAGGCTGTGGTTGGACGTCAAGAAAGCTGTAGTGATTTACTACTGCAATATATTCTACTACCTTGAACAGTGTCAGCTTCTTGATCCTGTTTCCAATGTTGATTTCTTTGTCCTGCTTTTCATATTTTTGCCACGCATCAATAAATCATTGAGTGTAATGATTGATGATTGGCACAATCACCCAATGAGAACAGTAGGGAAAAGATCACCAAAACAACTGTGGCATTCTGGTATGTGTGCTGCCTCTAAATCAGATTATTTTGCTGTCCAAAGTGCATTTTCAGGTGCAACTGACTGGAGAGAATTTGGAATAGAGCTAGGATGGTCACATTCCCAGCTGTGAATCTGACAACAATGTTGAAGTTCCAGAAGTGCCTTCACTTCTCGCCGAAGTACAAATTAAATGCAGCAACTACAGGCTGAAATTGATCCATTGTCAGATGATAATAATCATGCAATATCAAGAACATCTGATAATGTTCCCAACTTTGCTGCAACTAAATAAGAACACATTATTCTGTCAATACCATACAAATGAAAGCTTTTTTGCTATAACTAAGAAAGAAACTATCAACTGGTCTTCTTTGTTTTACAACAGAAGATACTTAACTTATAATAGGCTAAGCAGCAAGCATCTACAATCTACAGGAAAGCATTGTGCTGTCAATAGAAAAAGACAATTCTGCAACTCTTCTTAATTTACAGATGTTCTAACTGATCACAACTTTCAGAAAAGACAAGAATGGACAGCATGGTTGATTCTCCCCATGCATTGTGTAACACTGAGATCCATTGCAATCCCTAATAAAAACTACACAGGCAATACATGACAAACCATTCAAAACAAAAACTGACAACTTTCACAAACCACTTACTACAAAATCAAAAAATCAAGAACCCAAAGAAAGATAAATGTGAACTACAGATCGTGTTGTATGGCATAATTTATAAAACACCTTGTCTATTTAATTAAAAAGTTGGTTAGTCATACCTGTAACTGAGTTACGTTCAGAAGACTCAAATTTTTCCCAAAAAATTCCTCTAGTATCTTCCTCGAGCACATCTAAAGCACAAAAAATACTCTGTATAAACTATAATTTTAAAAACATAAGATTACAGTATTATAATACATTTTTTGTGCCAACAGGCCTAGCTAGGCTTTGGTTATTTGCTGCCAGGAATGTGTACTGCCAGAAGATAACCATACCGTCACCATGAAGTAAGCAGGTGGAATATATCATTTTATTTTACAAAAGACACAAACCCATAAGTACAGTAACCTCAAAATACAGCAACGAATATTGGGCAATATTCAACTCTTTGAGAGCTGGTTGGACTGGTTTTATTATATATTAGAAAATAGTTCAGATACTACATATGTTCTGATTGGTTGACAAGTGTGCTTTCTTAGTGCTATGCAAAGGACAAAAATGTTTTGTTGTCGCCCACAGTTATGACAGTTTGCAGTTTCATGAAAGAAATAAAAATGTACATGCTTCATACACTGTCTTTCTCTTTCTTTAGTCAAAAAATAATAAGTTTATTACAATAAACAGTACTCTTTGACTCCCTTCGATTCCCTTACCCAATGAACTGATAAGCAAAATTTCAGCTACAAATCCAGATGACTAAACTATATATTTGTACAGACCTGTTATTTCAAGTAGCTGTTGCTGTACTGCTTCCTGAATGTTACCATTGGCTGTGTCAAGTGCCTTGAGAATCTGCTCATGAGTCTTGATGGGGAACACACTTTCCAAACTATGGATTTCGTAGCCTGATAGATGATTGTGTGAACAGATATAATTTTTTTTTATATGCTGTCATCAATAAAAGCAATTCACACAATACTTCTTGTGACATTGGCAACTACTGTGTGTATATTATCTCTACTGAAATTTAACTGAATGAGAAAAATTAAAATTTAAAACTAAAATTAAAATTTAATTTGGTCTGAAAAGTTTGAGGTGAAAGTTGGTGTGCACCAGGGATCTGTGTTGTCCCCTTTGCTTTTTGCAATTGTGGTTGATGTGGTTATGGAGAGTGTGAGAAGTGGTTCGATGAGTGAGATGTTGTATGCGAATGACTTAGTTCTGATGAGCGAAACGATGGAGAGACTATGGGAGAAGTTCTAGAAATGGAAGGAGGCTATCGAAAGCAAGGGGCTGAAGGTGAACCTAGGAAAGAAAAAAGTGTTAGTGAGTGGCGCAGAAGGTGAAGTAACTGTAAGTAAGACGGATCCATGTGGCATTTGTGGGAAGCGAGTAATTGCAAATTCGGTGTTGCGTACGTGTGAAATGTGGTAAAAGAATACATGTGAGAGTGACCCAGAGGTTGGGGAGAGGTTTTGTGTGTGCAAAATGCAAGAAACAAGCTAATGGATTAATGGGACCGGTGGAGGAGTTGTGTGAAGAGGTGGAAACAGTGAAAAGTTTCTGTTATTTAGGGGATAGAATGAATGCAAGTGGTCGTTGTGAGGCAGCTGTGACAGCAAGAGCGAGAGTTGTGTGGGTGAAGTTCAAGGAATGCGGAGAGTTGCTAAACTCAAAAAGGTTCTCGCTTAAGATGAAAGGAATAATTTATCGGAGTTGCGTGAGATCGGCGATGTTATATGGGAGTGAGACATGGTGTTTGAGGGAAAATGAAATGGAAATTTTGAGAAGGATCGAGAGAGCAATGGTGAAAGCAATGTGTGGTGCAAAACTGATGGAGAAAAAGAGGACAGAGGACCTAATTGAGATGTTGGGATTGAAGGAAACAATGCTTCAGATGGCAAAGACAAATGGATTGAGACGAATACAGGCATGTGTTGAGGAGGGATGATGACGAAGGACTTTAGTCCGAAACGTCAGTTTTTTATTCATTTTTCTACGGTGTATATAATTTACAAATCTATTTACAACTAGATAAGAAATAAACCCCTTTGAGTTTTGGGGATCAAATATTACACAGCTACCATACAGATCACTGTTATATAAAATCATGACGCACTGTCTATATTTAAAATAAATAAATAATTAACTACAATAAAATGTTTTGATTAACTGCACAATCTTTAAAATACATATACAAAGTTACAAAATGTCGACATTGACAATAGATATAGTAACTTATATAAAAATGTCATTTAAGTCACAAGGTTATGTTATTTTTAGGTTACAGAAATATTATGATTATGTTATGTTATGCAATTTAAGTTAACGATAATATACATTAATGACATTTACTATACATTAAGTAGTTTTATATCCAATGTCACCATGCAAACTCAATCATAAAATTATATAAAATTGTGACTGGACACCAAGACAATCAAAACAAGTTTTGATTATTTATTGCTGTATCAAAAACAATAAATACCGCAGCAACCTAGCTACATAGTCCTGAAGAAATTACACAATTTGGATTCTTGGTGCCTAAACTTTCAGCCAATTGGTGGGTTTCATAAGGTTCCAGTTCAATGCAATACACATGGTGGTCAGTTATACAAAAGAATCTCATTAGAATCTAGTTTGAATCTCATTATTTGACCTTCATCTCCTATTGTGTTATATCATCAAGGGACTTATTTTAGTGAAACCCAAGAATTCAGGTATCAGCAATTTTGTAAATTAATAAAGAAACATCCTGGTGTGAACACACATATATTATTAAATATAATGTATTTGGTTTGCTCTAAAACATGATTGCTTCATTTATTAGCTCAAAAATCATGCTAGATCATTGTACATTTTTATACCACGCAAAAACATAATTATTTTGTGTTGTTCAAAATTGTTAGGGTTTATTCCAAGGCATAACTGCAAAACATCTTTAAATACCATAAAGTACGTCCTGCTGGATGTAAACAAATCAGATGACGCGCATGCGTAGTTAGTTTTTTGTGTTCTGAGCACATGGCGTCTTGCAGTGGTTTAGAGTCAGAATAAAGTGTCGTTGTCTACAGCCATCCCTCAGTTTCCCTCATACTTTTACAAGGTGTCAGAAGAAAAAAAAAAAAAAAAGTTCCTGTTCCAAATCTTGGTTTTTACAAGTTTTCTGTAGTTTATTGACAAGAAAATTCACTCGGATAAACCGTCACAAACAAATATGGCCACCAGTTCGAGTATAACTAAAGGACCCCAAATGGATTGGAGCGCACGCGAAGGACTTTACAGCAGATTTAAATTATGGAAACAACAATGTAAACTACTTTTTACAGGGCCTCTGATCAAAATTGAGGAGAAAATACAGTGTAAATATTTATTATACTTGTCCGGCGCTCGAGGAATAGAGCTTTTCAATAGCTGGGACCTGTCGGAAGATGAACAGAAACTACTGGAATCGTACTGGAAGGGTTTCGAAAATGCGGTAAAACCTCAATCTAACGAACTTATGTCTGCGTGGGAGCTACATGAGCTTAAACTGGGTGATATGTCCATTGAGGAGTTCATCACGAAAATACGAATTCACATCAAAGAAGCCAATTATCCAAGCACTCAACACGAGCGGTTTTTACGCGATCACTTTGTGTTTGGCATCAACTCAAGTAAAGTTAGAAAGGAGTGCTTAAAAGAAGGAAATACATTGACATTTAATCGTGCAAAAGAGCTCGCCAAAGCAGAAGAGTCAGCTGAAAGCCAATTAAAGATAATGGGTCAAGGTGATGTACATACCATAAACAAACACCGAAAACAAGGTAACTCCGTTCCATATAAATACAAAGCAGAGAAGCCTAATCAGCCACCACTTCATAGACAATCTTCAGATAAAAATACAATCCACAACAAATGTATGGGTTGTGGTAAGAACACACATCCACACAGTCAATGCCCTGCAAAGGACATAACTTGCCATTATTGTCATAAAAGAGGCCATTTTGCCAAGATGTGCTTGAGAAAAAAAGAAAGTCCATGAAGTGACAGCTGAGTCAGTAGATAATACAGATAACCTTGATGATATTTTGTTCCTGGGGCCCATCACAGCCACTCCCATTAACAGTAATAATGTGAATACAGTAACCTGTAAACAAAAGGCATTACTTGAAGTGAAAATTTTAGCCAAAGTGGGGGGACAGGAAGCCCATGTTGTGTGCAAAATTGACTCTGGAGCAGATACAAACATACTTCCCAAGCCGATATATGACACTCTACACCCACCCAAGCCGAGCCTAAGAAAGTCAACTGTAAAGCTGTCTGCATATGGGGGGCCAACATGCCTACAGTGGGTTCATGCGATGTGTATGTCCAGGGACCCAATAGCACAAAACCCCATCAAACCACATTTGAAGTAGCTGATGTGAATGGACCAGCTATAATAGGGAACATGACAGCGCAGAACTTAGGTCTACTTAAGTTGAACTGGTCAGTAAACACTGAATCTACTGAGTGCTCAATGAACCCTCAGGGGACACAAACCCCCTCCCCCCTTACTAAGGAGTATGTGCTAAAAGAGTACGAAGATGTATTCACTGGTATCGGGTGCTTTCCTGGTCCAGAGTATCACATTGAGCTAGACCCAGATGTCAAACCCGTCAGCATTCACCTCGACAAGTTCCTGTCCATCTTCAACCAGCCTACAAAGATGAGCTTGCCCGTCTTGTAGGGCTTGGTATCCTCAAGGAAGTGAAGGATGAGTACACCCCATGGAAAAGCTCTGCAGTCATAATAGCAAAGTCTAATGGCTCAATACGTGTATGTCTAGATCCACGGGACCTCAACAAAGCCATCAAGTGCAATCGACACTATGTCAGGTCCATCGATGACATCATACCCAAAGTAGCAGGGGCAACACATTTCAGCATCCTTGATGCCAGAAGCGGTTACTGGCAAGTGAAAATTGATGAAGAAAGCAGCAAGCTGTGCACTTTTAACACGCCCTGGGGTAAGTACCGGTGGACACGCCTACCCTTCGGACTTTCGGACTTACCTGCAGCGGTGATGCATTTCAAGAGAAGATGGACTCTATCTTTGGGAGCCTTGGCGGAGTGACTGGCATAGCAGACGACACCTTCATCTTTGGAACAAGAGAGAGAGACCATGACAACAACATACTGAGCGTACTTAACACCGCCCGAAGAAATAACATTCGATTCAACCCTGAGAAATTGCAGTTTAAGGTGGCTGAAGCATCATTCTTTGGTATGAATTGGACGCCCAAAGGCCTTAAAGTTGATGAAAAGAAAGTCCAATCAATTGCTAACATGCAACCTCCCAAGGACACCAAGGAACTACAGTCGTTCCTGGGAATGGTGAACTACCTAAACCGATTCTCACCTGTATTAGCACAGATATCACAGCCAATCCGCAACATGGTAAAAAAATGTACCGTTCCAATGGCAGGCAGAACAACAACAAGCCTTACAGCAGATCAAAGACACGATAAGCAAATCACCACTCTTAGCCTACTATGATCCAGAGAAGAAGAATGTAATTCAATCTGATGCAAGTATGCATGGTCTAGGGTGTGTGCTATTGCAAGATGGCAAGCCTGTATGCTATGCAAGCAGATCATTGACAGATGCAGAGTCCAGGTATAGCAACATAGAGAGAGAACTACTCGCAGCCTGCTGGTCTCTGGAGAAATTCCACCACTATGTCTACGGCAAGAAATCAGTCATAGAGACAGACCACAAACCCTTCGAAAGTATTTGGAAAAAAACATTGCCAGTGCGTCACCACGCCTACAAAGACTGTTACTACGAATGTCCAAGTACAACGTTGATGTTGTGTTTATA
>JAOBBB020326533.1:0-10497 GCA_025331005.2 Zoanthus gigantus | reverse complement strand
CAAACTTGTTCAATGAAAAGTATGGGCACAAGTTAGGAGAATTTAACAATACAACTTGGGACTGAAAGGGTTAAATATGTTTTTTAAAAGGGAAAAAACTGAAAAACAGATTGTAAAATCTGACACGTTTTTCAAATAGCTGCCAACTTTCTTGTTCCACTTGTGAAATTAATAAAATATACTGGTTACCTTCTTGCTGCGCTGAAGGAACTTGTGAGAAGATATTCTACTTTAAGCTCTACTGGTAAAGTTAAATATTTCAGTCTATTACACATTTGCATGATCACCTTTTCAGCCGCCGATCTTTTTAGTTGTTATCATTATTAAACCAAACTTTACAGGGGAGAGCTAGAAGCTCTTTAAATTCAAATCACAAAATAACCAATACTTAACAATTATAATAAAACGAATGCAACGATAATTAATAGTACGAACAGCTTTTAATCACCTCCTTAAACTAAAATCCTAAATTTCAAGAAAGGTTAAGTGTAAATATAAGACAACTATAAAAATACGCTAGCAATTTGAGCTTTTCAAAGCCAGCCGAAATACAGAACCGATTTCAAAATCTAAATTTTACAAGACTGAAATATGTCAGTGGAAAATGTTTCGGTTATTCTTTAAAAATCTGTTGATAACTAGAAGTGCATTTTAATCAAGTTTGCCAAGGTATCACACCACAACTAGATTCAAACTACTAAGAAATGTTACAAGTCTTATCAATATCAATAAGAAACGTTTCTCCAATCTAAACTGAATATTCCATTCAGACAGGAACTTTTTTTTAGCCAAGGTCAGCCAACTGGGACAAAACCAGAGTCGAATGCTGTTCGTTTTATTATATTTCCATTCTATTATTATTATTATCTTAATCTGGACTACTTTTTTAAAATATTATGATTTTTCCATTGCGATATCTTAATTCTTTCAAAATAACATCTGGTCAAAACAAATTAAAAACAAACACAACGTATCGTGTTTTACACTATAAATAAAACAAACTCGAAAATATTCCTAGAACCTTTCAAAATGCATACACAATTAAAACTCTGCATTCAAAAGCTGGATAGCAGAGGTTTATAAATAGCTAAACAAAACTAAAATTAAATTGCACAATGGCAGTTAAATTGAAAGAGTTTACTCTCAGAATAGGCTTACACCAGTCGAACTAATAAATGCGAAACGCAAGAACATCCTCTGTTAAGCCTTTCTGCGTTGAACAAACCAAGTTTTCTTTCCTTGCGACCAATGTAATAATCGTTCCAAATTCTTTCCTTTGAGAAAATTTTATCAAAACGAAAACCAACAATGAAATCAGAAACCGCTTTCTCTTTTGTGTGATTTGATTTTGCTCCCCTAGCACATCGATAAATTTAATCAGAACATGCTAATATAAATAGTATCACACTGGTAAAACCATTTGCAATTTTAAAACTGAGTATAGGTTTGCTTTGATCAACAACAAAGTTGTTTTTTTATTCAAATTTCTTTCTTCGTATTCAATTCATTTTCTATAACTTAAAAACAAAAATGATGAAAATAAGGAAGTCAGTAATTAAAAGCACAATGGACTACATAACGCGAGAAACATCAAAATTCATTCAACATTGAATTTAAACCTAACTCTAATCTTTGAAGCATGATTTAAAGCATAAAATTAGTATTTATGTAAACATATATTTGGACCAAAAGCTAATTAAAATTTAAACTTAATGCTAATACAATTTACGTTCACCAACTCGCGAAAATACCTTCACATATTTCTAATTTCGTTCACCTACTTTTTGACCTTTGGGTACTTCATGTCGGCCATGTTGTTTGTCGAGTCTCTCTGCTCATCAATGAGGCGCGAAGGCCAAGCAACATCAACCCAGTCAATCTGTCGAACCTTTCAAGAACAAGCGAAAAGAAAACATTTAATAACATGCAGAACAAATGGCCAGAGTTCCAAAACAAATCTATCAACAAATGCAGTAGATCACATGCAATAACTTAAATACTTCCAAGGGGTGCATATCGTATTAAAGTGTATTTACCAACTTCAGACTAACTTTTTTTAAATTGAGAGCTGCCACAAATTTAAATAAAACATGATTAAAAATTTAAAGCGAAGGCAAATGCTTCAAGTATGAATTGAATAGCTAAAGACAGAGATTTATGACTTTCATCTTCGATTTACATTGAAGGCGGTGACAGAATACAACGATACAATAAACAACTGCCATTTCTAAATGATCGACCAGAGCTTTGGTTCTGATTAAATCGTAGTTCGTTTTAAATTATTTTTGTGCTGAAGTTAACTTCTACATTATTTGTTTATCTAATAAAATAACACTTCAGAAAACAATATTCAAGAAGTCCTACAGGTTGTTTATTACTAATGAATATTGGTTCGTATAGATTTAAACAAGGAAGCTAGCGAAGTAGTTAAACCTGCGACCAAAAATCTCAAACTTTTCTTTGGTAGAAAATGTGAACTTCATAAAGTTAAGATTCCTACTCGTTGCTCTAGCTAAATAATAAGTATTTTATTGAAAACTCATACAATTAACAAAATCCCATTAAACCAAGATCACTGTTAAAAAGAATAGTCTACCATGAAACGTACTCTCAGCAGAAAGAAATATCAAATTTGTCAAATTCGAGAAGACTTCGAACACAAAAACGCTGTAATCATTTTCTGATTTTTAGATATGCATTTGAAATCTTAAAACTGTGCATTTTCATTCTATAAATATAGCCATAGGAATGGACAATAGAATCCATTTTAAAATGGAGGTATTCATTTAAAATCAGCTCAAAGCGAGAAATTATAAACAAACGAATAAAAAAGAAAAGGACGGATATGATCATATAAACTTATATCATTCTACTCTTTTCCATACAAAAAATGAATATTTAATAAACACTAAATCATTAGGCAGGTTTGGCTTGTGTCAAAATAAGTTTTGAATATAGGTCGAATTAATTGTTACAGGAGATAAAATGCTGGATTTTTATATATTTTTTATTCTCATGGTATGATGAAAAAACAATTTATACCAAAAGTTTTAATGAAATACAACCGACAACAAATGCAGCGACTTTCTTTAGTCAATCCCAAAATGCATCTGGCACCTTGGGGTTCGTTTCTAGCCATGAAAAAGATGACATGAACTTCGAATATAATCTTAAAAAAATCTTTCTTACTTCATTCGCAACACGTTAGCAAAAAAACTATTTTCTGTTGCATTTTTTTTCTACAAACTGAGTGAAATTATGTATCTTCTGATTGCAATGGTCAATTCTGTTTTGATGCAAGCTTATTCAGTTACTAAAGCATATGGTTTTCCGGGATTTTTTTTTTTATTTTCCTTGAATAAAAATGTATCACTATAATTATAATTGAACAACACCAAACTTTTTATTAACCTTAATTCTTTATATCATTACAACCAGCTATCTTAAACTCATATTAAAATATTTAAAAATAGCGTTTTAAAGCTAAAAATATTTCGTCGTTAAAGCTTTATTTTCCAAAAATATTTGGTTTTAAATTTTAAGTTTAAGATCTGGTATTTATCTATTGCTTGTTATTAGCTTCCATGCAACTGTTGATAAAAATTAATCGTAAGGAAAACGAAACGAAAAAGTTTTGAAACACTTGAATCAAAAAACCGTTCAAGTCACTTTTATCGTTAATATATGGGGCTAACGCCCACTTTTGATTCTCCAAAGTTTCGAATTTCCTTATATCTGCGGGAAAAATAATATCTTAGCTTTGGTATTGTTAAGAGCTAAACGCAAATTTGTACATTTCCTCTAACTTCAATTAAAAATAAACGAAACAAGGGCCCCAAAGGTGGCAAACTGTAATCTTAGTAGTAGTTTTTCAAACTAAACGTACTTTAAGGGCTATTTTAGTTTGTTCACCTTAGCCAAGCGAACGGAAAGTTATAAATCACCACAACGGCAAACCTTACTATCCCTCAGTCGAGCTTAATTATCAAGCTCGGGGGTGTTTCTTTACGAAGATGTATATTTTCAGAGCATTCTCTGTTATGTTAAAACATTAATCAATGTGTTCCTTTAGTGAACGTACTTTGAAAACTAATCAGGTTGACAGTCATAAAACAAAGACTGAAAGAGTCAAAGTCAGAAGCGATTTGGTTTACTTATCGAAAGCAATTACGAAATATTTCGTATTCTTGCAGTCGTAAGATCTGCATGTTGTTATGCGCCTATGTCTATGGCATGAAAGAATCAAAGGATAAAACTAGGTCGTTAAACTTCTCTAAACATGGATGAATAAAACACTAGAAATGAAGTTTGACAAGATGATGCTGAATTTGGTTCACGAAAGTTAATCCAAACTTATGACGTTGAGTTGAAACTGTAGCCACAAGCGAAATTAAAACAAAATTTTATCGTTGTGCATGTAATAATGTAAGAAATTGTCCGCGGGTTACATCTTTATAATGCTCACAAAAATAAGAGTTAATAAAACAACTTATTTGAAATGTTTTCAGAAAAATCCATTTGTCGATAACTAAATGACTCCAGTGTCCAGAAACTAAGATATGCAGGCGTTTATATTGACAATATATCATACAATGTAATATTAAACACGAGATTTCGTCAATCATTTTCATGACTTGTTTTAAAATCCACTAACTTTTGTTGAACTATTCAATAAATTAATCCATCAATTTTGTAGAAATACATAAATTTCGCTTTTAGTTTGCCAAAAATTGTTGAAAATTGCCTGGTATTCTGTTAGCCTCTGCTCATTACCGGGTGCCGCCATGTTTACAAGAGATGGCGAAATGTGCTACAGTCGCTTTTCCCGTCAATTGCTAGTTTTGTCTTCTTTATTTAGTCCCAAGTTATCAATCAAAAGCTAGAAAAAACTTTGATGTTTGATAAAGTTACAAAATTTAACAATGAAACATAAACAGGGCTCAAAATTCTGCGCAAACACAAAATGGTATTGGTAGAAGCTAATTATGAATATGTATGCAGTCGTAAAGATCTAAATTTGGAATGAAAAACGAATATCACTTCAAATCACCTAGCAAAACATAAAATGTTCACTATAGCTATTCAGGTTAGCTTGAAAACTAGATGGAATTTTTATTCTGTTAGTCCAAAGCATATGTTCTTAAAACAAAAACAAGAGAGGAATAAATGGAAACCAACTTCTCAAAGGTGAACGTAAAAGCTTAAGACAAAAGATAGGAGTTTCTGATAATGCCAAAACATAAAGCTTGTAAGCTATAAAAATCAACAGATTTGGTTTAAAAGGTATTTCTATAAACAAAGCTTGATGAAAAAAATTGAAAACCCTTTCGAATCCCTCCAAGTTTCACCCAAAATCCCTATCTTCATTAGGTGTTCGACAGTTGTACGTGCCTTTTTATGGAGTTAAAAAAACTCGGAAGGGGTGTACCGAACACTAATTCAAGGGGTACAACCCCTTTTTGACGGATTATGTCCGCAAAACTAGTTTTTAATAAAAGAGAAGGGGTGGAAATTACTTAAAAACCAAATTTTTATTATTTGAAAGTGAAATTGAGCGACTTATTAGCCAAAGAAAAGGCGCTTTTTCCACCGCCAGTTTTTTTTATATATGAATAACATTAACAGTGAAAACGATGTTGCCAGCAAAATGCCATCGTTGACCCAACACAAAAAATTAAACACGTTGTCAGCTGAAAAATAAGTTTATTTTTAAACTGTGTCTACCTTTTGAGATGAAGGCACATTTCGAAACCGATAATAGTCGTACAGTCAAGCAAGGGTTCCATATACAAGCTTAGAGTACAACAATACCGACACCACATGGAATGCCAGCATGTTTCTCGGAAAAACACCTGAAATTGTTCGACTGAAATCATCAGAAACCTATAAGGCCTCTGTAAAAGGTTATAAAAGCAGATATAAAGTTAATTACTGGGATAAGCGCTCACCACATAAGGACTCTCCACCAATTCTTCCAGTCTTGTATGGCTGAATTCAAGGCTTATCACGTTCAGAATCTCGGTTCTTTCCTCTGCAGTGAAGTATTTCACCCAATGTTGCATTGTCATTTCAGACGCTTGTTGTGTGTTGACTTCGAAAACATCCACAATTCGACGGGCTCCTATAGTCGATACACACATAAATGCGAACACAAATTATTGCCGAGTTTGTGCAACGCCAATTTGGTGGAAGAATTTCGAGCCAAATTTAAAAACGAGCTGAGTCAAGCCGCAGATAAAAATATTGTGTGATTTGTAAGCTTACCTACAAAATTTTTTACATCATTCACTGTAAAATCCTGGGATGGCATCCTATGTTCACAGAGAAAAAGTTGTGATAAGTTTTACAGAGCTTTCACGTGTAGTGATTAATTGCATAGACTCAACTGAAGAAAAGTTAGACAAACTCATTCAATGAAAGTAAAATTGCAGGTCGAGTATTTTCATACATACCGCAGACCGAGTCCTTCGGTAGATCTAAATCGAATCGGGAACGAAAAGCCATTTTCTTGAATGTACTTTAAGGTGAATTCTACAATTAATATAAACAACTTAGTCAGCACAAGCTTCATTATGCTGGAGGTTTTATTGAGCAAACTAAAGAAATGATACACAACGCACCAGAACCATGCATTGACTTCACAAAATTTGCTTTCTCGAATTTAGGACTTTCTAACTTTTCTTGAACGCTGAATGTACGTTTCCCCTCTACAACATCATCTCCGTCATCCACATAATTTCTTCGCTGCTGACATCTCTAAGGTAGCACAATCAAAAGGAACAAAGTTAAACAGGAAATTTGTAACTAAAGTAAGAAACCCGCTCAATCTGCACTTGCAGTGACACAGCGACAGAGCAGCGTTTCGCGTTTGAACACGCTACAATGGTACCGGCAAAGAGATTCTAAACTGACTATTAGAAAATTATTTCTATAAGTACACACCAATCTACGGCCTGTCTCCGACTCTAGCTCCATTTCTGAGCCACACACCACGACTCATGCACAGCGAATGATATAAACACAGGCTACAAAACCTCCCTTCGACAACAAATCTCTCTTCAGTTCAGTGATGATCTTTGCATAAGAAATGTGACGAGCATCAAATTGCAGTCCCTTGGGACGAGGCAGACCATAATAGTAATTAGCTCAACTGACAAGACATTGACATCGTCATAGCAACGAATTGTCTTTACTTTCTTTTAATGTGGCAATAACCATTATACTTACATTTCATTTGCCGCTATCGAATTCAAAGAACTTGTTAATGACGACAGTTAAACTTTGAAATAAATTCGTGAAAACGGATTAAACTGAATAATCCATAAACAAAGTGTAAGGGTTAAATAGCAGTCAAATAATTTTTAGGGCAAACAACGGTTGGAAATGTGAAAACTGGCACGTTTTAAATTTATTCTTCTAATCTAATTGGCGATTTACTAATTGTTTGTGATTTAAAATTTTATCTTAATCTAAAAAAACGTTTTTTAAAACATGAATCACAATTTTTCTTTAAACAAGAATATATTGATGAAATTTATTTTAAAAAAAAGAATGGAGGGGGTACCATGCCCATGAAGCGAATTTTGAGTGGCTTCTCTATATGGCTTTTGCGTAACGATGATAATAGCTCCGCATAGAAATAGCATTCAAAGTTTTTAAATGTTGTTGTTTCCATTTTTTGTTTCACTACATTAGGTAAGATGATACGTCACGTTTCTCCACATGAATTTATAATTTTATCAGCAATTGCACTGGCTAACGTAACCCCAGTTAAGATAGAGCATTAGAGATGCGAAACGTAGTCGTTTTCAAAGAGATAAAATCAGGTAAAATATTGTATAATTACACAGTTTTGTTTTGCGATTACCACTCAAAATTATTTTTAAAAGCAATCGCGACGAGTTTCAAGCCATAACCGTTTGCGATATTAGAACAGTGCCGGCTTAACCGACTACACGCTTTTGTTTTATAAGAACCAGTAAATTTTGCCGAGGCTCATTGTTCCTAATTTTTTGGTTGCTTCAGCCTCAATTTGTTCTTAATTTGTTATCTCTGTGAGTGGTTTGAAATGATGAGAAATCAAAACAAAAAGACAAGGCGTTGAAAAACAATGCTTATCGTCTGTATTTTGAGGAGATCCCTGTACATTTATCCAAGATTACTGACCACTGTGCATTTTGTCCTCTCTCGCAGTCCTCACCCACAGGCTGCAGAGGTCAATTTTTTTTTTGTTGCCTAATGATTTTACAAGATTCAGTAAAGTTTCAACTGGAAACATTTTCACTTTTTTCAGTCTCAGTTTGAGCTTGTTCTCAAATTGTTCTTAACTAATTGTTCTTATAAACTTGTTCTTATAAAAAAAGCGTGTAATGTCTATAAAGACGCCGTATTTTCTCAGTCATTTGCCTGATCACGCAGGTTTTGTTTATTGCACCTTTTGCTCATGTTTGGTTAGAATAAAAACATTTTTATGTGAAAGAGTTAATGTGTTAATGATTTAATATTTAATTGAACTTGCAATACATTACTGATGAGTGCTCCAAATTGAGAACGGTTGATGACTGAACAGCACTTTAATTTGTTGCAAAGAAAGGGCACTCTTTACATCCATGCAACTTGGTTACGCCAAACATACAACCAGAATCATAGTGTATCGTTTAAATCAAGCCTAAAACTATTGCATGCAACTCAAAAAAGAGGCAGTCGAGAACTGCATGTGGCTACTGTTGTAGTTATGTAGATTGTTGTAGTACATTTTTTTTTTATAAGAACCTTTTTCATAAGAACATGAGGCTGAAAATCGCCAAAAAATTAAGAACATGTTAAGAACGTGCTAAGGCTGAGAAAAGGTGAAGAACATTTATTTATCATGATAGCTTATTGCAAATAATTTATACAGTGTTGATAAAAAAGTTGCTTTTCGGTGGGCCTCTTGACTAAAGTTCGCAGATAACAATTTTACATGTACAAATCAATGTATTCACAAATGTACCACATACGGTACATGCATATATTATTTATATTGTCTTAAATCAGTAAAGATATTTTAAAAACATGTTTAAGAACATTTGAGGCTGATATCCCGAAAATATTTAAGAACGTTCAGCCTCAAACAAAAAATTCAACGTTCTTATAAAAAAAAAGAGTGTACTCAATCCCTTTTTAATGGCAACACAATAAAAGATTCTTCATCGGTGTAATTGTAAACAATATAATTTTAAAAATGGGAGTTGACTGACCCTGCAGTTTGGCTGAAACGTATTCGTAAACATGTAATAAATAGCATTAATCAATATCTTGGCAAATTTAGACTTAATTGACACTTTATCAAATTTAACAATCCAGCAGCTAAACCAGCTACAACCTTGTAAAACTAAACCTCGACGAGGAAAATTTAACCGTCTCGCATGCAAGAATTGTTACAAGCATTAAAACATTTGGCGAAATTAATTAACTTTTGGTTAAACTTAACTTGAAAATTTTAATTTTGCAATACCGCAAACACCTTAGTATTCAGGTTCGGCCAGGAAGGGTAGTGGAATACCAATATACCCGAAAAGAATCATCCAATGTACCAAAAAATAATTTAAAACTCATCGGTAAACTACCAAAATTTGAAAAAAACATCATATACTTTATACCTAAATTCAAAAAAATTGTAATACTTAATACCCAATTTTTAGCATTAAAATACCCTGAATATTGCTTACAAGTCATCAGGATTTGTTGTGTTTTCAAACTTTATAGAATACAAAGACGCGTTTCATCTGTATGACCGTGACGACAATGGCTTTATTACAACCAAAGAGCTTTCAGCCATAATGCGGACTCTTGGTTTCAATCCAACGGAGCAAGAATTGCAGGACATGGTGAATGAAGTAGACTATGATGGTAAGACATAATAACAATAACAACTTTATTTAGGTGTCAAGTCTTATTTAGCTGGTCAAAGGCCTACTAACTGGATACACCATCTTTACCACTAAGGTGGACGGAGACCTTTCACATGACAGACACACACACATGCACAAAGACACTGATATGTCTCCGAGGGCCTACGGTTTAACGTTCTTATCCGAGAAGACGGGAAAGTTTAACCATTTGCAGATGATAGAGCAAAGGCGGCACCTTCTTCTCAATTATTTTAAGACCCTGAGTGTTGGTCCGGCCAGGAATCGAACCCGGGCCTCCCGCACGATAGACTGGTACCTAACTAACTAGGCTAACCAGGCGGCTTTCTAAATTTGTTTTGATAACTGTTCTTGTAGAGGAATTTCTCAGCCGTGGGAAGAAAGCCGTGCACGTGGTTTACTGCAAAAAATCCATTTCTGCAAAACGCAGTGCATTATATAGAGGATATTACACGGTGGCGCGAAGATACGAATTTTATTATGAGTGGCAAAATAATATTTTAAGAACGAGCGAAGTGAATAAAATTCATATCCTCAAGTCACCGTGTAATGTTCTTTTTATTTTATAGACACGAGTGTTCAAAGT
>JAOBBB020326439.1:5000-10497 GCA_025331005.2 Zoanthus gigantus | reverse complement strand
GTTTCTTAAAGTCTCTAATATAATAATAATAATAATAATAATAATAATAATAATAATAATAATAATAATAATAATAATACATGGCCAAACCATCTAATATAAAATTCATTGCATTTGTTTTTAGAGAACGACGAATGCGCAGAATAAATCACCATCTCCTTAAAGACTGTTGCGGGTTATTCTATAGTTGTGACGAGAAAATGAAAGGGACGATATTGTGGAAATTGGGTCCCAGTTCAGCGCACATGGTGGTCAGTTACACAAAGAATCTCATTAGAATCTAGTTTGAATCTCATTATGTGACCTCCATCTGCCATTGTGTTATATCCTCGTGGGACTTGTGAAACCCAAGAATTGAAGTATATAAAACGTACCTTCCATCGGCGTATGCAAATGCAGTTGAGCTCTTGGAATAACTTCCGTACTGGAGCGTACTTATTTATGCATGCAGTTCCATCGCGTATATTACTATAGAAGTTAGGGTCTGGGGTAAGGGTTAGTTTGCATGATTAAACAATAGTATGCGCCAATACGAAAATTTTACCGAGCTCTTTTGCTCAGGTAAACCAGAAAACGGTCAAACAAAAGGTGAAGAATATCCGTTAATAAATCTTTCATTCACCATAGACCTTTTTCACGGTTTAAGTTGTTCTTTTGTTTGTATGCATTCAAATTTGCCCTCCCACCCTTGCTTACAAGTTTTAAAATCAAAAGAATATATTATCCAAAACGAGGCTGGGTGGGCAAACTTGAACGCAGACAAAACAAAGATTATAAACCTGGAAAAAGGTCAGTTAGACTCCGATATTGCTCTATCTTCGGTCTCTAGATCATATCTTTGTCCAACTTGTGAACAGTTGATCCGTTGCTTTTTAAATAACGGAGACTTCATGCAAACAACGTCAGTTTTGAAAAAAACGATTTTCATTTGTTTCTTTATACTAACTAATTGAAAAAGAATTCTGTCTCGAGTTTGCTTGCTCATTTTAATTTTAATCATTCATTTCAATCATTCTCATTTCTTAAAAGAATTACGATAAGTAAAAAAGAAAATGTTCAGCCTTGCAGGCATATAAAGACTACTTATAATATTAAAGGGTGTTTACGTTGTCTACAGAACTCAACAAGTGAATTATCGCGGCACAACTTCTCCAATGCTGAGCTCTGAAATTTTATCGTCCGAGTATGTTGTCATCGCTCACCGTAATCAACCAAGCTCAGTTGTTCGAAGACTCAAAATCGCCATGAAATCGAGGCAATTAAGTCCTGTTACATTGTGCATTTTGATCACCAATTTGTAATTTATCTTGGCCGAGTAAAGCTCTAAAACCTGGGAAGCATTTTAGCGCGAAATTTAAGATAGTGGTCTGCAAAAAATAAACTAAAGGAGCTCTGTGCGTGCGCTATTGGAAAAGATATCTCAAAAATTGCTTAAGGGGTGATAAACTGTGCAATAGCGTAGCAAGTTGCTGCAATGCGTTCCGAAAAGTAGACCAAAGTTTTACTTCGTGCAACGCTGCGAAACAAAATAATTGCGAGACACTTTTACACTGTGAAATTTTCTGAGTAACTTGTCTAACAACGCCGTTGGTGAGAAAATTGTGCAGTATAACAGGAACTTTACCTTCAGGAAACAGCAGCTGTAACCGCTCAATGGGACGACTCGTGAATACACTCTTTTTTTATAAGAACCTTTTTTATAAGAACATGAGGATGAAAATCGCCAAAAAATTAAGAACATGTTAAGAACATGCTGAGGCTGAGAAAAGGTGAAGAACATTTATTTATGATAACCTATTGCAAATAATTCATACAGTGTTATTAAAAAATTTGCGTTTCGGTGGGCTTCTTGACTAAAGTTCGCAGATAACAATTTTACATCACATGTTTTTTCATTTACCAAATCGCAATTCTTACAGTTATATCTCTTGTTTTCTTTCGTACCAGCTACTATATTTTAAAATTTGATACAGTACAAAGTACATGTACAAATCAATGTATACACAAATGTAAGAACATGTTTAAGAACATTTGAGGCTGATATCCCGAAAATGTTTAAGAACGTTCAAACTAAAACGAAAAATTCGACGTTCTTATAAAAAAAATAGAGTGTATAGACCTTATTCAAAAATGGCGCCCGTTGCATGAAAACATTTTTCTTTGATAAAATCACCCGAAATCGTATATATCATTTATTTAAATGCAGACAGCAGGATATAGCGGCATTTAGACATCATGCTGTGTTTTATGGACGGAGTGAGACGAAAAGCAAAGTGATACAACATGGCATTATCACTATCAATCAAAGACGCCTTAGGTACCCCATAAGGCTATTCGCGCGCTCATTTCATGAGTAGTTTTCCTGTCGTCCTGAGAAGAGTGATTGATATACCTTATCACTCTGCCACGTAAATATAAATTGGTAAGGATGATGTTTACCCTGAAAATAAACTAAATAATAAAAAATCTAAGTGTTTTCTCATTACAGTTTCAAATATATATACTTTTAAAATTTAAGTTCTCGAAAAATACAAGATACTGATAGAACGTTTTTACTCATTTATACAAACAGTTTGGGGTCAATGATAAAAGTCAATACAAAATACAATCAATTATTCAATTAATACAATCAATTATTCAATTAAAACAAATTTTGTTTATTGGAAACGTAGGAACGAACAGAACATTTTGTAACTATTGTGATAAGAAAAATATAATCAAGTTGATTGCCTGTAAAATCATTTTTTCAATGTCAATACAATAGGAGATGTGATTGAAAACCTTAAGAGACCTAATACATCTTTTTGAAAATTTATTGTTATGGTTTCATAAAGAAAACTTATAAAGTGAAGAATATTGATCCATCTTCGTATTTAAAAATGAAAAACCGCCGTTTCCGAACTAAAAGGCGGGAAAAGATAGCACGACCGCACATCCGGAACATGTTGTGTATTACTCTCTCATTCCGTAAAACTATAAAACTATCGGGTTGTTTGAGATTCCAAGAAACTCAGTTTTTCAATATAATGTCAATTCAACCATGTAATGAATCTGAATACGAAAACGAATCGTTATAATTGGGATGCAAATAGCTAAAAAACTGACTAGAAATACGTTGAATGTATCGAGCTAGGCAAATGCACGTAGTTGTCGGTAAAATTACAACGTGAAAAGACCTTTTTTAGAGTTGTCGAGACTACAAGGACGTAACAGCAAAACCTTTCTCAGTATTTGTTTAGCTTCATGAAGAAAGATTTAATTGTTTTAATTCTGTTCACATAGTTTAAGGCAAAGAAACAAAACCCTAAAAACCCGCACAAAGAATTAAAGAGCGAACCAGAAATGTGATTTTTCTGAGCCATCGTCGTTCGGGCTCCCGTTCTCGTTGCTTAAGATCCCTAGCATTACACATGTCACTGTACGTTTAACAAGATTCTATTCCATATAAGAAGCGAACTGTGGCTATGTAGCTGAACCTTTCAAAAACTAAAAGTGAAGCGCGAAAACTAAACAAGAAGACGCCTCGGGCGTTTGCATAAAGATATTTCCAGGTGCCTAGCTACCAGTCGGCCCGGAAATCGCGAGCTTGTTTTTCTAAACCCTAGTACTTTTCTTTATCCAATTTCTCTTGTTTCAAAAAATGAGCTTAAGGACAGATAAAATCGTAGAAATAAAATAGAAATTTTCAAACAAGTTCACCAACAAATGCTGCTTCAAACAAGAAGATCAAACTCCAGTATTTACAAAGAATAGGCTTTGCGGTTTAGAGGTTCGGAAAATTTGAAGTAAAGAAGTGGTAGGATCTGACAAAATAGCACATTTGTATCCTTAAATATGATTGCAACATTTTTGTATGATAAAATTTGACTTATCAAATTCAATAATTAATTTGTACAACTTTTATTATGTAGAAAAAAACGTTTTGAAATACATTTGATTACAAAAATGAGCAACATAACACACAACATATTTAAGCTCTGAATATCATAACCTACGTCATACAATACCGCTGACAATCTCAAAAGTGTTTAAAATCTAAGCAGAAGGATTGGTCTAACACCTTTTTATACTCTGAGAGAAGAATTCAGTTTATATATCGTTCTTATTTATCGCCCACTCAATCCGGGAAACTAAAAATGTTACTCACAGAAATAACAAAAGGTATGCAATCAGATCTGGAAACCGCGCCTATTTTGCTTTGACCTACCTCCGCTTGTTTCATTAAAAATTTTCAAAGTGACAAACTTCTCTTAGAAATGCTTTTTTACCTATTATGAAATCATTTCGATCGATCGTACGTGAGTTTTGATTGGTCAACATCGATTCATAGCGTTATGAAGAATAAAAATGGCGTGAGCGATATGTTTGTCTATCTCCAAATTGTGAGAATTTACACTGGTTTCTGAAAGGAATAAAACTATAAATACGTCCTTTGTATATAGTCGTTCTCTCGTTAAGTTGGAAGATAGTCTTTAAAGAAAATAAAATATGTTTTTTCGTGCCTTCATAGCCTGGTGAAAACCTCGGCAAAATTTGTGAGAATTGTCAAGTAGGTGACATGAAACTGCCCCCGTGTAGGTCTCGGATTTTCATTATTTGCTCTCGAATTCTCTAACGTCGGTTTTCATTAGGCTATGAAGACACGGAGAAAATGTTTTATTTCTTAAATAATAAACTAGGCATGTTTTTAAATCTGGCACAAAAAAATATAAATCATTGTCTTTCATTCTCTCAAATTGCCGGACCTAATCCATCATGCAAGTTTAGATTGATAGTTTTTAATTTCACCACCTTTTATTTGCTTTATGCTATTATCTGTTCAGGTGACATAAAAATCTCGATAGATTTCTATGTAATTGCTCTAATGAAACCAGCAAAAGAAAAGAAAATCTTTTAACTTGGCATAACATAACTTGGTGTATAACATACTCACTTACCCAGGGGATAACAAAGTGGCTACCGTCTATCGACGCAGTAGCCACAAAAATGTTTTAGTTAGCCCCCTTTCTATACCATTATTAATTTGGCTACAATTTAATCTAACGTATTAATTATTTTTCTAAATCCAACCATTAGATAACGAATCTGTAAACAATACACAGAGCCACATCACAGTAACCTAGAAACGGTATTTAATACATGAAAAATTAATTAAGCTGTAAAATAATATATAATTGCACCTAAAAAATATAAGATTTCGTTTGTAATTTTATTAATGGCATTTGTGAACTTTTTAAAAAAAACAAGATTGGCATTTCCTGCTCGTACACCATTGATTTCATAAGTGTTAGGACGGGCTGGCTCATAGAAGATCTTCACCGTTTTTTGGTAAGACATTTTCCTTTGTGTGATGCGAAACTTAGTTTAAAAAACATTACATTTCTTTAGGTTGTTGTGCTTTCATGGTGATTCATTATTTAAATACTTCCATCATTTTCAAAAGGTCTTTAAAAACAAGAACTTCTTATAATTTTCTAAAAACAAAAACACTTTTAAA
>JAOBBB020326439.1:0-2500 GCA_025331005.2 Zoanthus gigantus | reverse complement strand
TTGCTGAGCTAGAGGTAGTGTGCTGTCTTGACGGGTTTTCTCTCGGCTGAGTGCCTCGGCTATAGTTTGTTCTTTCAACTTAGATTTCTTATCCGTTCTTTTGATCTTACGTGTTTTTGTGATGCACAATACAATTTAATGGCGCTCTTCTTGGACGATAAAATCTCTTTGCAAGCATCACAGAAAATTTTTGTTCCTCTGATGATCAGGAGCTGATCAGGAAACTGATTAATGCGATCGTGTAAAGAGACATTCTTTGTATCACTTGTTCCTCTAATGTTGTACTTTCCTTTTGTTTTCTGCAGGGAACGGTCTCTGACAGTTTCTGCTGGTTCTGGCCTTCTCTGAGAGCCCTGCAAGTTTTCGGCATGGTATGGATCAGGCACGGCCGACGCCATTTTGTAATTTGTAGCCTTGCCTGATGAGAGGTACTGGGACCAACATGGCCTACAATGTGACTTCCGGTTCCGGTGCATCTCAGAGTCCCAGACCCGGGCTCAGACCGTTTCAGGCGCCGCTCAGTGATTTAGAGTGAGCTACAAATGCTACTACTTGAACTAAAACTTAAAACATCGAATAACGTCACCAAGTGCTTGGGAGTAGAGATGAACAATGATCAAATTGTAGCATCAAAAATTATCCGATAATTATCAAAATATGCGAATTATGCTAGCATTGCTACTTGGTAGAAATTATGCCAGTTTGCTCAAATTATGCCACAAATTATGCTAGCATAATCTATAAAGGCCTAGTTCGAGCAATTTCACAAAAATCTGTGTCTCTTGCATTGTTGTTGCTTATCCAAAATAATTTAAATCTTATTTTAATCCGTACAGTTTCTCAAACAACTTGAACAGTTTCCTTCCTGAGGCGATTGACACGGGTAGCCCAAATGGTTGGTCAAACATACAACTTTAGGTCCAAGGCTCTATCTTGATGTCTTTAAACGTTTTTAAAAGCCTCGTGTTTTTAAAGCAGAATTGACTAAAATACTAAATATATTTATGTGCATGACTTTTAAGTGACAAGAGTTCAGAGTAATAAAATGTCTTCTATACTTAACAAAATTTAAATCATTCAAAAACATTTCGTACCTTGACAGCAGATTGACCGTCTTTGAAGTCAAACCATTCTATGTTGTCAAATGAGTATTTAATGATAAACGTTTTCACCCACTGCTGGCGAGTTGGGTGGCCCTGGGTGGCCACACCTGTTAGTGACTTTGAGGTCTTTAGGTCAACCTGTAGGTACTCTGTGTTAGATCTGATAACACTACACCAAGCTTTGTTGGTTTTGTACAGTCTACCGTCTGACGCTGTGCCTGAAGACGCAGTTAGCTGAGAATTCGAGACAACACTTCTCTCTATTCCAAGGGATGATCTACAGCCTGGGAATTCGAATTGACAAGTAAAATGTATTTGTGAAAAAATTATTTTGAACGGGAAAAACCTAAAACTGTTTTACTTTGACTTACTCAAACGGTTAGGACTAGTTAGATACGTAAGTCAATAAAAACCGCTTTTTTTCCTAACGCAACTACAAATTGCATGTTACAAAAATCACAACCACAATCCAGGATTCTTTTTCTCTCTTGAACGTTTTCATTTACCATATTTATTCGTTTGAACGCTTCTCCCAATGAAACGCCGCATTTGAGAGTAAAGAATATTAAAGAGCGCCGCTATCGAATAATATGCGCCACACTAATTAGTGGGCTGCCTGTTGAAAACCAGTCTTAAAAAATGGGGTAGGGTTTTCTTTGAAACGAAACTTATCATTTTTCGTCAGTCTTTCTTCAAGACTGCTGATATATATATATATATAGATAGATAGATAGATAGATAGATAGATAGATAGATAGATAGATAGATAGATAGATAGATAGATAGATAGATAGATCCTAGGGACATTTTGTAACCTGAACTAGGGACATTTTGTAACCTAGGGACATTTTGTAACCTTGAGTAGGGACATTTTGTAACCTAGGGACATTTCGTAACCTTGAGTAGGGACATTTTGTAACCTAGGGACATTTCGTAACCTTGAGTAGGGACATTTCGTAACCTAGGGACATTTTGTAACCTAGATTGTTTTAATCGGAAATATCAAGCAATAACACCTCTTTCAGTGATTATTGATTTGATAAAGTTGCCAAATTTGTTCACAACCATGTTTCAAAGATAAAATCTTCAACCGTACTTCCAACTTTAAGACTTAATATATCTTGTATAAGTTTATAATTTAATTTACAAAAGTTAGTGACACCGTTATATTCATTTTTCATAAACGCGTTTTCAGTAGGCATCCGTGTGAATGGTCGATTAAAAATTAAAGGTACAGAAGGATTTGACTATCGTTTAAGGTGGGACTTAACCTAAAAAAATATATGAAAAAGAGGTTTTTTTGGAGGGAGGGTGGTCCTAAAAAACTCTTATTTTTTCTTTAATTTAAACCTTGGGGACTGGGTACGGTCTGTATATGTGATGACACGTAAATGTTA
>JAOBBB020326348.1:0-10498 GCA_025331005.2 Zoanthus gigantus | reverse complement strand
AAACTCTGCATGACAGATACATACCCCGAAGACCGAAACCTAGACCGTGCGCGGCCTTGCCGCCGGCACGGTAATAAATTTAAAATACGAGCGCAGTTTGTTTCACCAACTTCAGTTTAAGAACATGCAAACGAACCCTAACTGGCTAATGCAAAAAAAGTTTGCCTGCGAGGCGATCAGAAATGAGTACCAAAGTTTGCCAAAAAATCAACAAAACACAGTTTAAAACATAAACATATATTAAAAAAATCCTAGATTCGCCCTGCTGCTGTATTACGTTCATCACTTTCATCCACGTGACCACAGGCAACCCAAGCTCAGTGTGCGTGGTAAAATTAGTAACGACATTTTCAAAATTTTATAAGACTTTGCATTCTGAGAAATTCTAATTTTTGCCTTCGATCGTAAAGAATTGATCAGATTGTAAAATAATTTGGAAATAAACATACAATGAAGCTTAAAAGTTGTCTGATATTGTTTTTTCCGCGAGAGAACGGGTTTTGTGTTCAAGCGAGTGGTTTGTACGTACTACTATAAAGAATAGAAAGGCAGGAAATTTCCATCCTCAACTGTCAAAACGGCAGAACAAAGTCCCTCCAAAAATCTTTCACTCACCTTTCGAAACCCTACTTTCTCTATAAACAGAAAGCAGAATACTTTCTTTAGCCACCGTAGCTGTGATGGTTCAATCGTTATTCAAAATAAACTAATATTCGAAACTTTTTCCGTTCCATCGATAAATCTTGAGACGCCAGAGAGGGCAGAGGCCAGGCGCTCGACAATACAATATCCCCAGAAAGCTTTCACATTTTATCCACGAGCTGGCACAAGTATACGCCCCTTGAGTTTCATACCCAGAGCGAAAATCATGAAAAGAAATTAAACTATAGCTCGCATGTTAATAGGAACTAATAGGAAAAATCAAACAAAAAGTTTCTCTCATTCTACCATCCCTAAAGAAAGACCCCCACATTTCCCCCAAAGAAAATCTCCCTTACATATCGATAACACTATCAACAGATCTCGCGATCTTTCTGAACTGTGTTTATTTCAAACCACCATATAATAATATAAATATTTGCGGAACCCTTTATCGAGACAAGGTGAAGTGTAAAACACAATTCAGCAGAATCTTTCGTGACAAAAACGAAGCAGTTTTAGCTGGCCCAGAGAAATCTCAAACAATAGAATATCATACCTTGTTGATAGTAAACAGTTACTCCTTAAAATGTCAAGTCTTTAGAATATACACAATATAACTTAAGACAAAATTCATTTTACATGACGATATAATTTCTCCAGGAAAAATAACATTTCGAACAAACAAAAACAATTCTCGTATTTCTCTTATTTTTCTTCTTTTTTTAAAAAACAGTTATGTCTTGGTATAAGCCTAAAACGGGGAATTTGTAAAGGTTGCAATCTTTTAAATTTAAATTACAGTTCATCTTTCTTCTTGTCTTCTGGTTTCTCGCCTTCCTCTTCAGGTGTTACTTCCTCCCCTCCACCCTCCCCTTCGCTCTCCCCTTCACCCTCCCCTTCACCCTCTTCCTTTGGTTCCTCAGGGGGGGAACCCTGATCTTTGCCACCAGACTTGAGAAACTTTGTCATGTCATCAAGGGTTCGACCACCATTGTAATCAATAATCTGTAATAACAAAAATGTTCAAAAATTAATGTTATGCATAATAATTAACCAAAACGTTTGACTGTAGCAATGCAACATGGGACATTTGCATGATGACGTCGTTTTGCTACAACTACCTGAATGTTTTACAAATTTCCTTTTTCATTGAAATCTTTATTGCCTCTCAAGAATATTAGGGCATGGTTGGCGCAGTTGTAAAATCTCTGCTTTCCAACCACAAGGTCTTCAGTTCGATACTGGCTCAGCTTTCCATCCTTCCAGGGTAGGTAAATGAGTACCAGCATCTGGTGGGAGCTAACCTGCGATGGATTAGTGTCCCATCCAAGGGGAGTCAAAGACTCTCATCTGCTGAACACTACAGAAACCAGAAATAAGTGCAGGCTCCATGAGCCTCTGGTTCGTAAAGGATTTAGCAATTTAACTACCACTAATTATTTGACAAAACAAAATGGCAAGTTGTAGTAATGATTTGTTGCAATCATGCAAATGGCCCATTGCTAACGAAACCAAGGAGGTATATCTGCTTCAGAATTTAACAAATTATACTGAGAGTTAAAAGTTGTTTGCCTAACTTTAAAACATGCATATTGCATATTCTGATATTTTGCGAAAAAACCTGTCTCAAATTCTGGTATAATAATTCTAAATAAGCCAATCTCTAAAAACTCTCTTTCTCCCAGTCTTCAATCTGTAAACATCTTTATACCCACTTTTCAAACCTGATGATGGTCAGATCGACAAGTTTTTAAATTTAGCCCAATTTTTAACTAATAAGCCAATCTTTGTTTTCAAGGTTTAGATTATAAGTTCACTTGCAGCCCAAAATACTCTATGTTAACACAAATAGGGGCTTAAAATTAATATTTCTTATGTAAAATGTGAATGTGTAAAATTCCACACAGAAGTCCAATTTTGCAAACTGTTCAGTAATTTTATGACTAAAATTTCAAGAACAGCATGTATCTGGACCATTATTTTTGAAATTCAGTTGAGGGCAAGACATAATTTTATTATTTGGGATTTTAAAAAGATGCTAAAATAGCGTGACACGCAGTATTATAATTCAGATCTCGCGACCAAAAGTGTGGATAAAAGTCTTTGCTCTACAAAAAAAACTTATGTAGGTACAATAATGCTGTAACATTTCATACCTCTTCACTATCCTTGGGAAAAAATTTGAGTGTTGGGAAACTCTGGATCTTTACGGCTTCTACTTCATTGGCTGTCGAGTCCATTTTAGCAACAACAATATCCTTGTCATCTTTGAATTTCTCAGCAAGGTCTTCCCATATGGGTGCCAGCCTCTTGCAATGGCCACACCATGGAGCATCTATGACAACAGGTGAAACATTGGTTGCACGATTTTATCACATGATTAGAACTAAAAATATTGAATTTTATCATTTGATTTCATTACATATTGTAGCAAGGTTAGTACCACAGATGTAAGTAACAAAATTATTATAAAACAATCTTTTTGATAAGAATGTAATTATTACAGTAAATAAATGATAGTAATGTGAAACCTACAAATAAAGGTCATAAAAACTCAATAATGAAATATTAAATATATTATGAATATACATAATATTATGTACATTATAAATGTATACTATTAATATATATAACTCTTGATATACCATGTATGCCATTATTTTCACATGTCACTTGGAAAGGAAATGCAGAACCCACCTTTCCTAAGGACCTACTGATAAGTTTTTTACTTACAAGTGGCATTGATGGTTTAGAGACAACAGAACCACTTCTAACAAGTGTGGTGCCATAGGTCAATTGGTAGGAGTGTTGTATTGTAGAGTTGAAATCCTAAATGTCTCTATTACAGTATTATTATAAACTACATTTGTGTATAGAATTATAGGATTGTTTTAAAATAATGATGTGATTTACTATTTCCTTCACTGTTTTGAGAAATAGCACCTCGGCAAAAAACAACCTCAATAATTAGATTTATTTAGTTGTGGAAATGCGGAAACTTAGCAGAAACTTATTGCATTTGTAAAACCTTTGATGCTTATTAATGAACTCAAAAATGAACAGATACAGGGTTCCTGCAGCTCAGGAACCAACTAATTTAAGACCTTTTAAAGACTTTCTAATGCCGAAAGTAAAAACATTGAGGACCAGTTTTTCAATACAAAAAATCAGAAAAAGAAACCATTATAGAGAGATAACAATGCTAATAAACATTTTCCATGGTAAACAACATCACACATTCACAAAAATCTATAAATCTTATAACAGAATAACAACAAGAGTTCTGATCAACAACAGCAGATTCAGAATGGTGTGATGCAGTCAATGCAATGGTGGTCAAAAAAGTGAAAGACATGAACGTCCCATTAAAATTGCTTCCGATATGCAAAAAGATTTTGCTGCAAGAAAAGCTCACTTTCATTCAAATTACATACATAATGCTTTCTAAGATTTCAAAAGAAATTCTAGCGCATTTAAGACATTTTAAGGCCTTAAATCTGCAAAAAGCAAAATAAAGACTTTTAATGACCCACAGGACCCCTGAGATACAACATATTTTGGGCTCATTTCTTCCAACGTAAAACACATTCACTTACAGAACTCAACAAAGACATGCTTGGTCTTGTCCATGGCAACTTGTTCAAAGTTCTTCCCGACAAGAACCTTAACAGGCTTGGCATCCCAATCTTCAGGCACCTCTTGACTAAGAAGATGTGGCTGTGAAATAAACATATTTCTTCTAATAAACAACACAAGCATAAAAAATTAAAATTTCCTGAGATGCAAGAGAGACTGAGATGGCAAAATATCTTTTTTTGCAGCATTATAGAGTCTGATCAACTGGGTAGCGCAAACAACTACTACAGCTTACTCTACTTAGAAAGCTGTTAATTGTTTTCACTTCACAGTTAGCTGGAACTAATTAGTTCTGGTGTCTTTCTTTCATACATGCATATTTCTTAGGTTTTTACCCATTTTACATTCTATTTATAAATATATCTATTTTTTAATTTTTAATTTTGGAAGTTTATTCACATAGGGTCAACCTCTTAAACTTCCTTTTTAGGGTATTGTTTATTTATGTTTATTATGATAATGAGGAATGAGAGGGCAATGCTCCGTTGGATGTATGCCGTAAAACCTACTGATGTCATCAACACTCAGACTCGGCATTGATGATTTGGATGTTGCCCTCAGACGCAAGCATCTTAGATGGTTTGGCCATGTCCAGCGGAGCACATCATGGATTGGAAGGTTTTGTTCCCTGGATGTTGGTGCACATAAGTTCCGTGGCAGGCCAAGAAAGACCTGGTGTGAGGTCCTGAGGAATGACCTCAAGCTCTCAAACTGAGAGTGGAGGACGCAGAAAATCGCACCTTGTGGAGGAGCAAAACAAAACCCATGCAACGTCACACCCGCGAACTCAGTGGATCAGTGACGTTAATGGAGAGTGAGTGAGTGAGTGAGTGAGTGATGATACCTTAATAAATAAATAAAGTATGAGTAAGTATGCAATTTAACCAACTCTAGGCTGAGGTGCATCATCACTACTTTAAGTAGTGTAATGTGATGATATTTTGAGCAATAGCAGACTTGAAGATTCCAAAAACTGGTTAGATTTGAATTCACTGTTTACTCCAGTTCATGGTCCACAATCCATTTCCAAAATCCATTACAAACAAGTGTCAAGTTTGGGGGATTTAGCATTAATTGTCTGTAAATGTACTGTATTGTATTTATTTGCTTCACATAATTTGGAAAGTTAATGTTTCAATTCAAATGTAGGATGCTTCCCCAATACTTTGATACTCTATTTGCCCTTAATTCAGAAGTTCATAATTACAATACTAGAAGTTCTAAGCTCTTTCACATTCCTAATTGCAGAACCAATATACGTAAATTTGCTCTAAGATATCAAGGACCTAAATTTTATAATTCCCTAAGCACTGATATTCATCTGCAATTAACCTATCCATATTTACTGGTAAGTTAAAAACATACCTTTTAGGCTATTGAAATTCCCTTCCTTTTTTGTTCCGTGTGTAAGTGTGTGTGCTTTTTTTTATAAAAAATATTTTCAGTTTAACTCCATATTTATTAATTTAAACTTGAATCCACCTGACCATTTTTGAGACAACTTCAATTATCACTGCTTGTAACGAGGAGGACCATGTCGCTCAAGCCTTGTGGTTTTTATGGTCCTTCTCGCCAACTTTTTTTTTATTATTTCCTATTTATGCATTTATCTATTTATAGTTGTAATAAGTGTGGCAAAATAAACTGAAACTGAAACTAAAACTATTTTTACTGCTGCCATCGCCAAAGGGTTAAACACTCATCCCTTCTGCCTCAAGCACCTGATTTTCTTACATTTCTTATATTTCTAGAGACCCTTACCACTTAACCAAATATCAAAAAACGATATAGATAACGCAAATTATTCATTTATCGCCTCACAAAGGTGAAGTAGACAAGTGGTAAAAGCGTAAGTTTTTAAAAGGTTAACACAAAGTTTGATCGCGAGTTCGAATCGTGGAGTCAGGAGTAAAAACAAAATCTTTTAATTTGAAAAAAAATTTGGGAAGCACTAAGTACTACTTATATAAACTCAACAAAATATAAAAAAGACATAAATAACGCAAATTATTCGTCTATCGCAATACAGAGGTCGGGTAGACTTGTGGTAGAAACATAACCCTAAGGGTTAACAAAAAGTTTGATCAGGAGTTCGAATCCTGAAGTCGGGAGTAAAAACAAAATCTTTTGATTTGAAAAAAAAAAATTGGGAAGTACTAAGTATTGCAAATTAAAAAACGACATAAATAACGCAAATTATTTAGTTATCGCCACACAAAGTTGGGATATACTAGTGGTAAAAACAAAAGCTTAAAGGTTAGCGCACAATTTTATCCAAGTTCGAATCCTTGAGTCGGAAGGAGAAACAAATTCTTTTATTTAATTGGAAAAAAAAAATTGGGGAGCAGTAACTTTTGACTAAAAAATTAAAAAACAAACAAATAATATGAAGAAATCATCTACAAAGTCCCAACACGTGTTAAATGGAGTAACGGTAGTGGTCCAAGCTTACGGAGTGGAAAGAACGCAGCTCGAGGCGTAGAAGAATGGGAAAAAAAACCAGTACCCACTGAGTGAGAGTAAGAGTAAGAGTGCCAAGATTTTTCCTAGGGCTCTGATGATATCCAAAAATGTCCGAAGACTACCGTCTTGCCAGTACATCGATTGATGCTTTAAATAAGATAATACAATAGCTTGTCCGTAAAAACTGGTAATATTCAAACTGGCCATTTTTAAAACCGTGGCAATTTAGAAATAGATGTCGACGTAGTTCAGTTTAGTAAGAATCATATCAAAAAACGAAATTATCATTTTATAAAAGTATCGGCTAAAGCATTAATATCTTTCTTATACGAGTGGAGTTCACGATTGTTTAAATATAATTCATCACCCAACCAAGTTTTCTACCACTACCGGAACCGGAAATAGCCTGCAACTTTAACCTTCTCGTTCCCAACCTACCTCGACTCCAGTAACTTACTCTATTTATAAAAACAGAAGTCGGAGAAAGTCGATCATTCACATGGACTTTTATTTTCTTTCATTGGTATCAGCTTCTTTAAGCAATTGATAGAATTTTGAAAACGTGTCAGTCAATGCTGTAATGGCTCTATAACCTTTCTGACTAGGCGTGAAAACTTGGAACACAGGCGTGAGTAGGCGTGACATCAAGGTTTTCAATCCGCAGACGTGACAATCACGCCTTAGGCGTGACACTTGGCAGGTATACCATACATTAGTTCTTTATAAGTGTAATATGTTAGCGTTACAAATATAGCTTGGGCTACCTGTGGGAAGACGATAAATGTGTATTCACAGGCAGCCCAAGCTCAAGAGAATGCTGTGGCAAGTAGCTTTGTGTAGCTGGCGGTCTTGTTTGTGAGAAGGCGAAAAAAGTAAAAAGTTCGAGAGAAAGGACTGGTGAGAGGTCAAAAATGTTACTGGGGTGGTCCCCTCCCTCCAAACTTAAGTCATTTTTCACGCCAATTTGTCGCCCTCGTCCAACGTGAAAGCTTCGCAGGCTAAGTGATAAGTCAAATGCAAGACAAATGCAAGGATTTTAAAAATATAAACAAAGATGATCGGGAGTTGCTAAGTTTGGGTCCAGAACAGACCGTGACGTCACTTTAGGAACTGTGTGTTCTCCCTGCCAGTTTAAGTTTATTTTAATGTTTCATTGTATTTCCATACAAACTTGATCGTTTTTCGGATTATTTACGCCAAAAAATGATTGATTTTGTGTGGAAAAACAATGAAACACGGAAATGAAGAGTCGACGATTCCTGAAGTGACGTCATGGTACATTCTAGACCCAGATTTAGCAACTCCCGGCCATCTTCGTTGGGCGTAGCCGACGCGGGTACGGGTATTTTAGAGCACGATTTTGTGGCGAAAATTTGAAGGAATCTAAATTGTTATTTAGAATACTCTTCTAAGCATTCTAGAAATACCAAAACCAAAAAAAAAAAGTTTTGGCCATATAGACACTTTAAAGATTTTTGATTGATTGACAGCTGTCAGTGGATGGCGCGATTTCGAATTTGTTTCTTGAACAGCAGTGAGTCCAACAATCTCGTCCCCAGGGCCCGCTTTTCTTTTTGGTCCCGATCCCTCACGCACGTCAAAAAGGATCGCGACCTAGCTCTGGGAACGAGATTGTCAGTCCATTTGAAGATGGCAAACTATGTAAAATCAGAATGGCCGAAAAGATGCTAAAGATCAAATCATCAACTTTAAATGTCGCAAATCTGGCAATGATTTTTAAGCTTGATCTTCGTCATGGTATATACATTCACTCAGACAATGGTGAAATCGTTCTACCCGACAGCATGGGCTCATTCATAACATAACATAATAATAAGCTTTATAGACATGACTTTTAGTATTGTCAAAGCATTTTTAAAATTACAAAAGTATGATGCAATTTACTCTAACAACATTAATAGACTTAAAAATCTTCTAAAAATACAAACGTTTTATAACAAGAGTTGATCTTACTCTGAGGCAAGAATATATAAACAAAGCAATGTCTTGGTAACATTCTGAAGAGTCGGGATTTAGTGAAAGTTTGAATTTCTTGAGAAAGGGATGGTAGGTTAAATTGCATTTTGTCATTGAGTGTTTTAAATAAGTTTTCTCTTAGATCATTCAAAGTAGACGATCACGAAAAAGCTTACTTAGTTAACGGAGAGCCTGTGACGGCTCTTAATCCCGTACAGAGAAACGCCACTGGTCAACCTCTAGGAATTCCACAAAAACGTCTAACCCGACTCTTTTCGACTTTTCTGAAAAATGCGAAAACCTAAAAAAACTCAAGAGATTTCTGAATTTGACTTTTTTTTACGTTTTTATTCACGAGTTTTGTTATCATAGCGCCAAGGAGCGAGTCTTCGAGTGAGTGAGCTGTATGATACCAAAACAAGTGAATAAAAACAATATGTGGATCTTACCATGTCATAATTTGTTTATTATATACGGATAAAGTTACATGAAAATAAAGACAAATTTCGTTTTATTATTGCAATATAACCAGGCTTGATACCACTCAAAATGAGAAGCAGAGATAAGCTTAAAAGCTGAAAAGTTTGAAAAACAATACAAAGTGAGTGAAAATGGTTATATTGAAGTGATTGTAAATGTTTCTTCACTCGAGAACAGCACAAATCGAGGATCCGACATTTTATTGATGAAGAAATTGCAAACTTACTATACAAAACTTCCTGCGCCTTCGCCTTCTGACGTCATCAAAAACAAGAACAGTGATTGGATAAGGGAATTATATCGGGTTATTTGATTGGATAAAAATGCGGTGAAGTGATATCGTATCACTTTACTGATACGATTTTTTAAAGGCTTTATCACACGGATACGCTGTCACATTACATAATAAATAAATATTTCTGCTTGCTTTTTTTATGAAGAAAACTTTAAGGGTCACCCTTGGAAACCAACTCACGCACGACCAAAACGATCGGTGGTGACGGAAGTTACTGTACAAGTGTTAGTTGTAGTGGACAAGGAAATGATAGAGTTTCACGGCAAGGATCACATTGAGGAATACGTGCTTACCGTTATGAACATGGTGAGAAAATTTGATAATTTACTTCGGTCAATTTGTTTGTATTTCTGCTTCTGTGACAGCTTTGTATATTCGTGGTTCTATTTTTTTGCTACTGTTGGATTTCCTATGCTAGAATCATTTTTCACGAAACTGACCGTTTGGTTGAAGAGTTTATTTAGGCTAAGGAAAACAGAATTTGCCTCTCAAAAGTATCGCGTACAAGTTCAAGTTTTTGCTTTAACCATACTGTGCTAGTGGCTTCATTTTTTGGTAAAACGCTTCTCTAGGATAGGAGGATATGGGAATCTTACTCTGGTATTCGGCAGCAAAATTCAAATGAGTTAGCTCTAGTATAGGCTAGAGTTCAGGATCCAGCAGTAAAACCCCACCAAGAAATTCTTAAAGTACCCCCTCTTCCCGGGTTTTGAAGTCAAGATTTATTTAGTGTTAGTCTTGGGTGTCTGTGTTGGCTTTATTGCTGATATCAACGTGTCCGTGTTAATATTCAAGTTAATGTTTGTTTTGATAACAAATGATAGTTGTGTTGATGCTGCTGATGATGTTGGTGTTGATGCTGCTGATGATGTTGGTGTTGATGCTGCTGCTGATGTTTGTGTTGATGCTGCTGATGTTTGTGTTGATTCTGCTGATGATGTTGGTGTTGATGCTGCTGATGATGTTGGTGTTGATGCTGCTGATGATGTTTGTGTTGATGCTGCT
>JAOBBB020326254.1:0-10498 GCA_025331005.2 Zoanthus gigantus | reverse complement strand
ATAAAACTTGGCATAAATAAACTTTACACCCATCATTATGAATCCAAACATTAGGTAGCCCGAGTAAACGCGTGTACTCGTCTAGTTGTAATTTTTTTTTATCCGTTAATTTGTGCATTCCGTGACCTTGTTGTCACACGAAATGGACCATCAGATATTTAGGGGGAGGGTTTGAGCATTTTTTTTCCCCACAAGATATTATAAATTTTTCCGCTCAAGACGCTGCAGGATTTTTTTTTTCTGCCATCCGATGGCAGAGTTTGTTTGCTATTTTGTTTTGTACGAATTTTTTTTTCAGGATTAAGGCTGTTCTCGAATTTGGTTTTTTGGTATTTGCCCAGCCTCCCCCTTAGTATCAATGTCCGTGTCTAAGTACATGCCAACAATTATGTCACTTGGATGAGTGACGTGTTGACAACCGTCATGGTTTAAAATGGCTTCCTATTAGTATTACGTGATGTAGCTGTGCTTCAAGGAACGTATATCATGTGGGAAGCTCACCTTTTCAGGCGAGTGTATAATTTGTATGACGAAGATTTTAAAAAGGATACCAGTTGCTGTAGAAATCTGAGCGCCAGGTAGAAACACTTACATTTTTTTCTAAAGTGTCCTGGCATTAATTTACATGAGCTTTTGAAATCTGATATACGTTAAGCGATAAAGTAAAAAAATTATTTTAATTGTACATCATTTTGATGACAAGACGTAGTTTCTAAGAGAAACCTTGCTTTTATACCGTACCGTTTCGCAAACCCAAATTTTACAGCTTCTGTGCGAGTTTTGACCTAAATCGAACGAAGGACCTTCTCAAAATGGAATTCGAAGTCAAACAGGACTGCCTTGTCGAGGACAATAGCGTGTTTCTGCAGTTGGGCGCTCAAAATACTGGCATCGGTTTGGGTAGCGACTCCGAAAATGAATTGACGCGAGAATTTCACCAGAAACAAAGTCGAAGTCTGGCCAGAAAGCTATGGATCTCGTTAAGGTTTGTCGTCCTGTGCTGTCAAGCAATTGACGAACTTATGGCTTTACAGTTGTATATATATATAGGCTTTAAACTGCATATTTTGTTTCATTATTCCGAGAACTAGTACTGGTTAAGTGGTTCTTGGAAAATTGGAGGAGGGGCAGGTTATATAAGAAGGCCTATTCGTAGTACTGTTAGATTAACTTTCAGCTGGTTTGTCAGCTAACTTGGAGGCCATTAGTGGACGGTATATAGACGGAAGTACGTCTACGCTGAAGAAAGCCGAATTTTATATTGTGAAATACCGAGTTTGACCTTCAAATATTCCATTCAGAATGTTGCTACTACGAAATATCTATAACCAAAATGGATTGTAAAATTCCTTTAATTCTCCATTCTTTCCTCATAACTCGACGAATAATTACGCCTAATACGAACACTAACAGTTTTATTTCATTATATTGAGAATGATAATGGTTCGGCCCAACAGCTCCCTAACGTTAAAAGGAAACCGGAAATTCGTAAATTTTAAAACAGTTAATTAAATTTGTTCAAAGTTAAAACAAAATTTATGTTATATTGCTGCCGAAGACGCGTACTTCGTCTTGATCTAATATATAGTAATACAAATTAAATTATTTTGTGTGTTTGAAAGGTCAAGTGAAGTCTTTTTTTTTTTGGGTTAACACTTTTTAAAATAGTTTTTTTTAAAAAATTCATTCACTACGGTGTAAAATTTATAAATTTAATTACTTGTAGAACTGTTTCTTTAGAAACACCGACGCAGCATTCCATTCATGACTTTTTAAGATAGTTTAATGCTCCCCCCGTGCATAGTTGCCCCGTGTCTGAAGCTACGTGATCAAAACAAGGCTGTAAACAGTCGCTTTTGTGAATGTGGTTTTGAGTGTATGCCAATTCAACTAGACTCAACACCCAAGGCAACAGCTAGATTTATGATTATAATATTGTTTCATTTTACAAAAATACTGTAAACTTTTTGATGTAACTAAAGCAGCATTTATTCAGTAAGATATTTTGGATGTTTAGGAAAGAACGATGTAATTGAAGATCACAGTCCTTTTCTTGCTGTAAACACTAAGTCTAAGATCAACAGTTTGGCAAAACTTACATCTTTATTTGCAAAGGTTATAATATGTCTGTTTGTGTCAGAATCTGTCTGGTGAATTTAGTTTTTGTTGTTATACTTTGGTTTGGTTATATTTTTTTTGATAAGTTTGAAAATGATTCAGAAAAAAATATAGAAAAATGTTTAAAGGCTCGTTCAAACAGATCAAACATGTTGGTCAAACATTATCCAACATTGTTGGGTGGTGTTGGACGGTGTTTGATCAGTGTTTGATCAGTGTTGGATTCTGATGGATGCTGGAGTGTTCAAATGAATCCTTCGTCATCCAACAGTGTATTTCTGTACCATGCACAAAATTATGGCATATAATTGATTGTGCGAGCAAAAATGTTGGACAATGTTGGGTGAAGAGTTTTAACAAAGTCAACTTCGTCCAATATCATCCAACACCAGCCAACATTTTTGGTTGTGCTGTTCAAATGGGTTAAACATGTTGTGTCCTACCAGTGGCTTCATTAGAAAGTGGCTATCGCTGCCTACTGAGCATCAGACTGCCAGCTCCTTTGCCTGAGAAACTGAATAGCATTTCATTTCTTGGTACATTCATTGTTAACTTTTACAGATAATTACATTGTCCCAAAGTATTTCTTTAAAATATCCTTGCAATTGCCAAATACTGATTCGAAAGTGAAGATTCACTTCTTGTACTACTTTATTTAATTTAAAAATGGTCTCTTCATGCATGGCTCTGATATATTTTAACTGTAGATCCAAGGGGCAAAATGCCTGCTTCTTAAGAATCAAGCAGTTATGAGAATGTTGTTTTTTTGCCAAAATACTGGAAAATGCATCTCAAGAGTCCCAAAATCTCAACCCATTAAAGCATCACAAAATGGTGGAAAATCCATCTCAGGGGTCCCAAAACCTTAAACCTCCCTAAGGCCTCGGAAAAAATGTATAACCGCCTACTTTCATCATCTAGCCACCTACTTAAAAAATTACTGAAAGCACTGCCAACAATGTTTGACCAACATGTTTGATCCATTTGAACAGGTCTTAATTACACACAACAATATATAAGCTGTTGAGTTGAATGCAAAAAATTTAGAAAATTCAGTTTTTGATGAGTGTGGCTGGCTGATCCCTGCCTTTCACATGGTCCCCAACTTTGCCCAGATTTGAATATTTGTGCGACCTTTTCCACTTAAGTTAACTCGGTTTTGCATCCTTCCGGGGTAGGTAAATGAATAGCAGGTTCTGCTTTGACCTAACCTAACAATGTATGTATTATTTGTTTCCTGTCAAAGACTCATCACTAAACACTATGGAAACTGGAGATAAGTCTTTCAAATGAGCCAATGTTCTTGGATTTACCTTCAGCTTTTTTAAACCTTAACATTTAATAGGCCACATTTTTTAACCTTGCTAATTAAAATGTTAGTGTTTTATCTTTTATTATTACATTGGTGTGTAGACAACAATACAGCAAAATTATGCAAACAACCTGTAACTTTGCCAAACCTGTCCAGTTGAAACCTTGTACAGCAGCTAAACAGAAAAAAGCACAATTTATTTACTTTATTTTTTCTATTACGGACGAAAATTTATTGTTTTCAGAGAATTTTTTTAAATTCCAAAATAAACTTCGCCTAACACATTGCAACTTTTTGTTTTGCATAGGGAAAAAATAATGCAACAAAATGACATCAAATGGTCAAGAATATTTACTGAACTCCCTTGTCAAAGGATTAAGCCATTTGCAAGAGACACTGTTGTTGCTGCAACTGGACCTGCTGAGGGTATAAAGAAAGTTGATTTAACTTGCTGTGGAAGCAAAAAAAAGAAAGGCATTATTGCTGGAATTCCTTGTAACAAATGGTCTCGCCATGGTCATTACCGTGCTTATGGAATATCGACGTCACTATATGAATGCAACCCTATAACTAATACTATATCAGGAGATCCTGTTGCAGATGTGTTCTCAGTTGTGGCAAGGCAAAACAATTGCATTCTTGCATTGGCTGATGGTGTTAACTGGGGTGAGAAATCTCGCCTTGCTGCACGTTGTGCAGTTGCAGGAAGTGTGGATTATTTGAATGAAAATCTGTTTTCGGCAGAGACTACTCATGATGTTTTTTATTCACTAGTCAAGTCATTTGAATATGCTCAGTCTTTGATCATTAAAAACGAAGCTACAATGACTACATTGTGTACTGCTGTAGTGTTTCAGCTCGAAAACTCAGACAGATGGGGCTTGTGTTGCATTAATATTGGTGACAGTCTTGCATTTGTATATAGCAAGAAACAAGGAGTGCGTGAAGTGACCATTGGCTCACATTTTGATGAAGATCAGCGAGATATGCGTAATCCTGGGGGGTCACTTGGACCTGCAGATGGCTACAATCCTGATCTAAATAATCTGACATTTTCATTCACTGTGGTTGAATCAGGGAACATTGTTTTTCTTACCAGTGATGGTGTGTCGGATAATTTTGATCCAGTAGTTGCAAAGTGCAAGCATTGTGATGTAAAAGAAAAAATCTCACAGAGTCATGAATCACTTTATGAATCAAATCAAGTTTCAGATAATAAGAATGAAGCTCAAAGAGAAAGAAGTAATTCTGATCCACACGTTTTTGATGATTGGTGCATTCCAACTGAGAGGCACAAGAAGATGCTGAATGATATGGCCGAGGTAAATTAATGTATGGTACTCAGATTTTTGGATGTTAAGTTGCAGCTTTATAATTTTTTATTACGTTTTTGTGCTGATTTATAGTTTTTAATCAGCTCCAATCCCTTTTTTTGGTCTTGTTTTTTAAATGTCTCCAAGTCTTTGCTCGTAACTGTCTCTCCAGCCACATACCACATACATCCCAAAAACATTTAAAATGGTTTCTTTAAGAATATTTTAGTGCTCTGGAATATGCTGTATGAGAATCCTCTAAGTTGTTTGCTTGCCATATAATGCTGATGAGATAATTTTTAGTAACTGCTGGCAGTAGCACATGCTTGCTATGTGTGCTTTTGAGCCACATCCCATAATTTTATCTTGGTTGCAATGCCCCTGGAAGAACATACACATCAAGTGTATTTTGTTAAAGAATGTTCTAGGGCGTTCCAAGTCCTGAAAACTTTAAAAGTTCACACATAACCAAGTATCTAGTTTACATGTATAAATTCATTAATGGATTATTCTGAGTAGTTCTTTCAACTCAGGAATGCTTTAAGTTTAGTTAGTAGTTTTATCATTGACAGAAAAGAAACAGCACTTAGTTTTCAACTGCAATTTGTTATAGGCTATTGAGGAAGAAGGCTTACCAGAACAGATTTCTGCCATGGAGATATGTGCAAAATTAATCTCCAATGTTGCTCGCCGCACAGTAAAAAAGCGGCAACTGCTTGAAAGAGCTGATTTAGAAAACAAGGATATAACATCAGCAAGTGATCGACGAGAACGAGAGAAACAGGTCATAAAAGTAATGAAAGAAACTCCTGGAAAACTTGATCATGCTGCTGTGGTTGCTGTGGAAGTTGGGGAATTCTTTCCAGAACCATTGAAACTGGTCTCCAAGGGATTTCTTGGTGAAAAACTTTCAAATCTAAGACAACGACTTAGTTCTAGTACTCCCCCAAGTTCGCCAGGTTCTAGTCCTGAGCTTCTGAGCTCAAGTACCTTTGACGAAGATTTTCAGGAAGTTAAAAGCCTGTTTGGTTGCTAGTATTTAGCTTTATAGTTTTCATAGTTTAATATTAAAACACAAAAAATAAAACTTGAGTTTAAAACTCAAGTCTATACATGTAGTTTTGAAGAAGGTATTGTGTAGTGGTGTCTTGAAAACTCAGACCTCGTAAAATGACCTCAGAGCACAAAAGCTTAAACTCTCTTTGAAAATCTAAACTATGAAATACTGTACCTGAATCCTGCTTTATATAGCTAGCAAAAATATATCATTTTGTTTTTCTGTTAACTGGTGCTGGTCAGCACTGCACACTAACCTCATTCATGTGATATTACAGTTTCAGTAATAATATAATAATAATAACAATAATAATAATAATAATAATAATAATAATAATAATAGAACAATGTGATAACGTATTTATTGAGTTCTTGATCATAAGCTGTAAGTGTGTTTTGGATCTAACATTAGTTTTGGTTATTTTCCTGCTAACTCATCATTTAGGGGTAACTCTTTTACTTAGCATGAACTAAAATTTTCAACTCACCTCTTTTTTTAAATCCAGATTAAAAACATTTCTTCTTACCTGATTCACCATCTCTAAATAAAATTATTACTTGTTCTCTGCTGCTTTTTGTCCATTTTGTTTTGCTTGCTTTTTATCCTAATTAATAATTTCAGTATGATTTTGTGGTTTTTTAATTCTTTCTAGTCTTAGGTTAGGGAGGGAGCTCTATCAATAAGCACCACGGTTTCTATTAGAGCTTCCTTGCCAGAAAAATACTTGTAATTTTTTTTCTTATACTATGTCTCTTTGATCTTTAAGTAACAATTTTCTAATACTTTGAATGCCTGTACATATACATGTTTCTTTTTCTGGCAAATAAATAAACTGAAACTGAAGGTGATAAAATAGCCAATGTGCCGAGTTAGCTATTTTCACTTCATATTCAACAAGAAGTGGGTGGTAAAGTTGTTTTATTAAACTTCTTTCACTTCTGAACAATTCCGTTCTTAGAAATAGTACCTTGATTCTATTGACTAATTTTTGTCTTTCACTTTTACAAACAACTAGAAAATCATATATCTATATAAAGTCATAAGGTTTACACACTTTTAATGAAGATTGAGTAAACTAATTAGAATGGTAGAAATGTAACGATAAATATTCAAAGTTGAAAATTAAAAAAAAAACTGTATAGTGACATAGTTTTAAATGGGAGTGTCAACAATTTTATTTTGATTTTTTCATCATCATCCAATTTTGATCTGGGTTTATCCCCGTAAACGAGGGTGGCCAGATTTACCCCACTCTAACAGCAATCTCTCCAACTCCCACTCTCCATCTCACTTGATTCAAGCCATCCTCCTCCTCCGAACCAACACTTTTGCTCTCCTGTTCCTTTTCCATTTTGATAAAAGCATAAAAATACCAATTTTGAAAATTGACATCAAATATGTCAACAGCTGGCGGATTTCTTTTCTGGAGTCTGAGAACTCCTCAGAAATACTACATGATGCAACCTAGAAAAGAAAGCTAATATGAAATCTCTTAAAGTGCAACAATCTTCAGAACAACTGAAAACAAAGAGAACACAAAAAATCAATTTAATTATACCTACCTTTGTTGTTGCCTTTTCTGTTTTCATTGCTAAAAACAACAAAAATGAGGCAAACACTGGGTCCCTTGCAAACAACCTGTCACAAATTTTATCTTCCTTTATATTGTGTGGACAGTGTTTCAGTAAGGTATATAGTTTTGTTACCTTTCCTCCAAAAGCACTTTATTCTCAACTAATTGCTTCTTGCCGAAGTCAGCCATGGCAAAACAGCCAAACTGACAGAGGAGTTCATCCCATTCAAACTGTTCTCCCACTATATCAGAAAAAAATAAGAGAACAAAAAAGAGAACATAAACTCTTTTAAGAATCTGGAACTTTTTGATGAAAACAAACAAAGGATGCCTTCGATAAACTATGATTTTCCAGCTGTCATTCACAGAATTTCCAAAACTTGATTTTGCATCAAGGTGGCATTAAATCAAGATTTCACTTGTTCTAGGACCCAGACCCTCTACCAATGGGTCAAAATAAAGTGGTTGTATTGATGGAGTGGTTGTACTGTACAATGTATCACAACGTGCATTTCATGAGTATCATTTGACATTTTAAGTTTTCAACTCTAAAAAGTGCAGAACACCTGTCAACTAAGCAGCACCTGCCTATAAGATGCCAGTTTTGGCTGTACAACAGCCAAGACCCTTGAATGGTGAATTAACATTATATAGAACTCAATTTATTATCTCTTACTGTACCACTTATCTTAGTGTATTAGCTGTTGTTTTAACATAGTTAAAATCAAACAAATATGCACATTGGGAATTATAAAAGAAGTAGTTGCATTAATGGGTGTTTTTATTGGAAAATGTATCCATGGACATTTTGCTGGGCCAAAAAAAGTGGTCATATTAACAAAGAGATCATTTGTTTTAATAATTTGTTTGAATAATAATGTTTTATTTTACCTCAAAACCAATAACTAGTATACATACAGTAGTAGTTCAAAGGGAAATAGGTATAAGTTTCTCAATAATTGATTTTACTAAAATAAGTTTCTGAGTTTTTGTGGTCTGAGGTCTGAATTTTTAAGGTCTGGAATTTCAAGGTCTTTGTCTTGGAGGGCTGAGTTTTCCTAGTCTGAGGTCTGAGTCACTTCCCAATTTCCTGTTTTAACTGCAAGAATCTTCTACTTTTTTATTAGAGATTTTTTTATGTAAAGCAAAAACAAATGCATAGAAAAGTTACATTGTTTAATTTTAATACTGAGTCTGCAAGATTAGGCAGTATTTTTTGGAGAACTATTGTTTTGAGGCCATAAAGTAATAATTTTAATTTATTCAATGTCTCTTTACTGTACAGCATGGCAATTTGATTTTTAAGTCTGTAATATAAATTGTTATAAATCTCCTACAAGCAAAAGCTTTATTTTAATTAGCACCCATAGTGTCACCTTCTGAATCAATATCTTTCAAAGATGCAATTAACATTGTTGGTTATTCAAACTTTGGTAATATCCTTCCAGACACTCTTTTTCTTCATTGGAATTTTTATGGTCCTCACAGTAGTTTTCATAAAATTAATACAATCCAGTGGACATACAGCTATATCATATTGTTTACCATTCTTTAGAGTTTCATTATCAACTGATTATATATGTATACACATGCATGCTTTAAAAAAAATTGAAACATCAAAAAATTGTAATTTTGTAAATTTGTAGTTTGGCAAAATAAACGGTTTATATTGCCATAAATACACTTGCAACTTATAATATTTGTAAACTTAGCTTTATTTTAGATTGATTAATGAAAATTGTGGTTGCCTTGGTAACAGTGTGAAATAGTTCCAATTATTGATATTAAAACAGTTTCAAGTTTCATTGTGACATATCTTGTTATTTTAACAAACATGAACAAGTTACCTTATTTTATGGTACAGTACATGTAAAACTTTAACACACTGTTCTACATTAATATTTTTATTGGAAACTTAGGGGTTTTGTTATTAAAGTATTAATTCAATTAAACAAATTATGTCAGTGAATACATTTCACTGAGCAAGTTCATAAAATCCACAAATTTCTCAAAAACAAGCAATTTCAGCAAAATACATCATTCTGTTGGTTCTTTGTAACCGTAGGAATAGTCTCATTAGCAAGTGACCAATAGTGATTGAAAAGGCATTAGATAATTAACCTATCATGCTACAGTATGTTTGAGGAAATATGGACAAGGCATAATTATATTGAAAATCATGGGGATTGAACCCCCCTGCCTTGACCATACGTACAATAGGGAGCTTATGCAACAAGGACGGCAACACAGACGCAGATGGCAAAGAGCAATTATAGTAAATACAATAATTGTATGTTGGAATGCATCGAGCTAAGCACCAGTACGTAGTTGTTGCTGAAATTACAATGTGAAAAGACCTTTTTTGGAGTTGCCGAGACTACGAGGAGTAACAGCAAAAACTTTCTCAGTATTTTATTTTGTTTAGCTTCATGGAAAAAAATTTAATCATTTTTCTATTTGCAATGTCTAAAAGCAAGGAAACAAAACCCAAATGACCTGCACATAAAAGTAAAGAGTGAACCAGAAATGTGATTTTTCTGAGCTGTCATTGCTTGCATTCCCGTCCTCATTGTGTAAAGTCCCTAAAATGTTTGACAAAAAGGATTGACCATTCAAGGGTGAACAACTGTGAAATATGAAGAAAACAGCTCCTCTCCTTCATTAATTTTTTGTGTAGAAACTAAAGCCACCATTCTTATAAAGGCATCTCCATGGCAAATGTTTCCTGCACCGTACCAAACATTGGGTATAAACCTAAGATGGCTAACAGGCATGAAACTATTGGTCAGTGGTAAGTCGAGCTCTTGATAGGCTACATTAGCTGAACTGCTGTTTGACTCGTTATTCACATACTGCCCAACTGCCAAGGGGTTGCAAGAGTTTTTTTCCAACCAAGATGTGTCACAACTTTTATATGGGCCAATGACATCCCTACCAGCACTTGATCTGCAAATTGTAGAAACAAAATGGATTTTATATGTCTTTTTCTTTAAACCATTAAGCTAAAATTATGTCAGCACACGTATGATACCTTAACCCATTGGCTTCCGGAAACTTTTGCGATTTTGAAGGATTTTTGTATGAAAACAATCAATTGGCTTTCTCTAATCCATATTGGGCATTGC